>JBBBDQ010001832.1:1175000-1440000 GCA_037127315.1 Ascarosepion bandense | reverse complement strand
TTGAAGTAGATAATGACAGAAAGAGGGGTCATAAATAAGTATGGTATGATATTGCGAAGTGAACCCTTTAATAAACTGCAAATAAGGGATGAGTCTCTACTCCTGTTCAAAAGAAGATGAAGGAACATGAACCGGGAGATAGTAGAGTCTATCTACTCTAATTAACAAAAATTACTTAATTTTTAACTTTAAATTTAGGAGATCCCTTAATTTTTTTTCCTTTGAATTTTCAAGGAAAGGTATCTTAAAATTCACTTGTAGGAGTCACTACAAGGGAATTTCAAGATACCTTTGCTTAGAAATTCAAAAGAAAATTATATAAATAACATCAGCTTTTGCTGCCAGGACGACTAAAAAAGCTAACTTGTGTCTTAAATATACTTGTGTCTTAACTGACACAAGTATATTTTAAAATTTATCCAATGCTATATGCAAGAAAAAGAAAACAAATTAAAATTTTTGAAAACTATAAGTTCAGAAAAAGAGCCAATCAAGTTTACCAGAGACGAAATCTGCTGCCATCAGAATATTAACCGTGTTGTATGAAACTTTAAATTCATCACGGTGAATTCTATTTTACTTTTTAATCAGTTGTTATTAATTCAATCGGCGGGTAGCCTCATTGACCATAACACATTATATCCAAAATATACACGACAATACAATGCAAATACAAAGACATATCATTTTAAACATTTTCGAGGATGGGGTGGGGAGGAATTAAAATTAAAATATAAATGACTGTAAACGGAAAATATTAAACCTCACACATTTTACAATTCATCATCTTCAACCAATCGTTCTGAAGCAAGAGCCTTTTAGAGTATTGACTTAATTTTTGTCTGATATTTGGAAAATAGATTTTCTACAGGTTTCATTGAAAATGACAGACAAGGTATTATCATTAAGTTTTTTATATAATTTTTCATGTGTTCCTTTAATATTTTTCTTTTCAGAACTCAAATTATCTAAGAATTGTCCAAAGGTTTGTACTTTCGAGCGCTTTCGGCTATACTTTTAGCCATTATCAAGAATTAATTTTGTTTTACTTATAAATAAACATCTGTAAAGTTTATGCATATAGAGTCTTGTGTATGTTAAGTTCCAAACACGGTAAGCACATTGTTAACATGTTCATAATTTTTTTATTTATTTTTTATTATTTTAATCTTCTTTTGCATGTGAATGATGCTAATATGTATTTTAGAGATTGCAGCTATCAGGGAAGCAAGCAAACAGAAGGAAGGTCCACAAACGGAAAGTGTTAGAAAAGAAACCATTAGAATAGAAGAGACGGTTACATTTAACTATTTTGACGGTAAATGTGTGGGATCTAGATGCCAATCTTTTAACCCGCGTAAAGAATACATGTGATCGAAAAACAAGGGTTAAAAATCTCATCAGAGTAGTTGCCATGAAAATACTTGCAGAAAAGTCAGACGGAAACCACATAACGTCGGTAAGAAAGTGACTGAAGAGAAGTGCTAAGTCATGATCTTCCTTTGGATTTTGTTGGGAACCTTAAGATGAATAGCAGAAGCACATTACCAGATATGGCAACAGTATTCAGTGCACTGACAAATGGTAGATTTATAAATGTGAGAAATGGATTCTGACGGGAAAGACTTCCTGGCCCGACACAATGACCTAACCTTCCTAGCAGTAGATGCGGCTATGGAGTCGATGTAGTAATTCTATCTGAGATCATTTGTGAGAGTGAGGCCACGAAAGCGAAGTGTGTTGATCTCTGGAAGACTAGCGTCATCCCTTCTAATGGCGGGCAAGAAAGTTTCTCTATGGTGGTTAAAGGATAGCAACCTCACTTGGGGCGTTAAAGTTTACGAGCTATTACCTTTTCAACAGATATGAGGTCCTTTTGAAGGTAGCAGCCAAGTTTACTTTGTCAGCCTTGGCAAATTTCTTATTGAGACGGGAGTAAAAAATAGTCGTTTTGTTGTTCTGTTCTATTTCTAATTATTGCACTATTGAGGGTCTGTTCCACAGAGCAGTGGTTCGCGTGAAGAATCTGTTGGAATAGAATTTACGCCTCATCGACTGAATACAGCGGTCAATGACTTGATTGGGATGAGTTCCCCAAAACATTTCGTAACGCCAAAGTTGCATCAGCAAAAGATTATGGTGACTCTTCTGTGGTCTGCAATTGGTGTTATCTACTACGGCTTTCTGGAAGTCAGTCAGAGCATTAATGCAGAGCTTAACTGCAGTCAACTTGCTGAAATGCATGCATGCTAGCAAATAATGAGACCTGCATTGGTGAATCGATGTGGTTGAATTCTGCTCTACGATAATGCGTGGCCATATATTGCAAGAATGGTGTTGCAAAAACTCACAGACTCGGGATACGAGTGTTTACCACATCCTCCTTATTCTCCTGACCTTTTACTCATAGATAATCATTTTTTAGCACTTAAGCACATTTTTAAATAGTAAAACTTTAAGGTTCAAACCAGAGGTGAAATCAGCTTTCAAAGATTTCGTTGCATCACCGCCAATAACTTTTTATCAAAGAGGAATAAATAACCTCGTCGATCGATGACAGAGGTGCATAGATGCTCCAGACTCGTATTTTGACAAATTTTAATATTTCTACCGTTAATTTTTTCAAGAATAAAATTATATTTCTGAAATTGTACATTATTTTTGTAACAACCTAATACAAAATACTCGTAATAATTAGAAATATAAAGATGTGAAAACAACAAAACGACTATTATTTATTAGTTGGTTGTTATGTGGATGCTGGAGACACAAAAGACAGTAATACTTAGTAAAACTGTCAGTTTGGCGTCAAATGTAGAAATTCTTACCTCGAATTTTGTTGAGTGCTAAAAGATAAATATTACTATTATAGCTTGAAAAAAGAAACGGAAACTTAATTATTGTTGACACACCTGTTAACGACCTGTCGTGAGGATAAGTGAATTAATGATAACTTTGTTATAATAATTTTATTATGATTATTTTTGACACTATAATTCATTTTTTATGGACACCATAAGTGACCGCATAAATAATTCTAATTTATGTATTTCTTTATGGATACAGCACTAGGAAATACGTTCCTACCGTAAGAACTTAGTAACTTCAGCATATTATATTTTTTCTTACCTTATTAAGCTATGGATTTTGACTCTTACCCATAAAAAGGCTCTTCACGGTTTCTCCTTTGAATAAAAGATTTTGCCAGAAACACCACGATTTGCGGATTGGAACCATTATTAAATAAGAATAATGAATTAATTATTTCTATGGTTATCCACGGTTAGTTGAATCCGCGGATAGTAAAAACCGTAAGTAAAGAAGGATAACTGTCCAATGAGAAATGCAAAGAGATACATACACGTTCCTACATCATACATATATACACATATACGACATATACCCTCTCACACGCAAATTCAGTTTCATACATGCAATACACAATCATATATACATATACATAAATGTGTACACATAGAAATACGCACACAGTCCGTGAATTTTTCGGCATCTAATCACTCATTTACTATCAATCTATGCTACCTCAGCGTGGTGTAATGGTTAGCAAGCTTGTCTCGTTAGAACCTATTACAATTGAGTAGTGAGTTCGATCCTCACTGACTACCCCATACATTCGGCCTTGCACCACATCTAAGCAGTGCTTAGGAAATCAGCTATCTTGCTCTATTCATATCGATGTGAAGTTTTTCGCATCTGTGTAAACCTAAAGAAGCTTAAACCATTTTTTAATAATCATTTCCTCTCAAGCAAGGCAGAAATGTCATTGGTTCGTAAGGAGTTACAGTGAGAGAATAAAAAAGGTACTGAGGACGTGGAAGGAGAAGATCAGAATCAAGTAGATAAAAGATGACAATTGACGTTGCATTTAAACTTTTGGAGATTGTAGCTATCAGGGAAGCAAGCAAATGAAAGTTATTTCAACAAACGGGAAGTGCGAGAAATTAAAGTGTTAGAGTAGAAGAGGCGGTTACATTTAACTAGTTCGGCGGTACAAGGGTGGGACCTAGATGCCAATCTAGTAGCACGAGTAAATACATGTGGTTGAGGTACCAAGGGAAAAAACTTATCAAAGCAGTTGCCATTAAAATACTTGTAGAAAAGACAGCCACATCACGTCGTTGAGATAGTAACCAAAGGCGGACTGCCATGTCAGAATCGAATACATTGCAGATCTTTCATTAGATTTTGTCTAGAACCTCATAATGTATAGCCGGAGCACCCGACCAGATATGGCAACAGTATTCAATGCACAGACGAATAGTAGATTTATAAATGTGCAAAATGTATTCTGAAGAGAAAAAAACTTTTTGGCCCGACACAGTGACCCAAACTTCCTAGCAATAGATGCAGCTATGGATTCACTATAGTCATTCTATTTGAGGTCATTTGAGAGAGTGAGGTCAAGGAGGCGCAGTGTATTGCTTTCTAGAAAACTACCGTTATCCATTCTGATGGTAGGCAGGATTGCTTTTCTGTGGTAGCTAAAAGAGTGCAGCTTTGTGTCAGAGGCCATAAAATTTACACGCCAATTTCCTACCCCATTCAGTTACAGATTGGAGGTTCTTTTGAACTGCACCAGCCATGTTTATTTTGTCAGCCTTGGCAGATTTCTTATTGAGACGGGCGTAAATGGTTGTGTCATCTGCATAGATGCCAACTTGGGAACTGATTACATCAGGAAGATCCTTCACCCACATCTAATTATAAATGTCTTCTTTTTTTCTAGCAGACTGGGCTAGATATCTTTGTTTCGTAAAAATGCCCAGAAAAAAAACTTTTACAGCAGGGACAAAAAGATGGACTATTTTTAATTTTATGATAATGTCAAGTTATATATATATATATATATATATATATATATATATATATATATATATATATAAGTTATATGCCTGGAGAAGCCATCTTGTTGGTTACGGTGGTTGCAGTAAGGTCAGTGTCTCGGATATTTTATATCTTGCTCTCCATTTTCGTTTTATGAAAATTTTATTGAACCCTCTTTTAATTTAGCCGTCCTTTTGACAAATATTATCTTTTGTCGAAGATTGAATTATATATATATATATATATATATATATATATATATATATATATATATATATATATAAATAATGGTGTCAAGTCCGTGAATGGCGAGACAACAAGATCTACTTAATATGAAATATTAAGTGTAATATCTGTATAGAGAGCTCAATGGATGTTATCCAGAGAAATATGATATTTACAAAAGGAAACTCAATATATCATTTATATTGCTTATAAATTAGAATTTATTTCTATGAGCTAAATTGGCTCATATCATCAGACTAACTATATTCGTTTCATTCGGTATAAATATTTTCCCGGAATAAGCATTTCTTTAAAATGAAATGAAAAAGAGTAACATGACGTAAAAACAGAGACTTTAGCCTTATCTTGGGGATCACTAGACTGGTCGAAAAGAGTTCATCGTCCTTGGATAGTGACCATAAACTCATTACACACCCACTCACAAGTACATGAATACATATATGCATATAACCCCACATATTAAAACAATCACGTATACTTACTTATATCCACATACACATATGTCCATACTTCCACATATGTGTCTGTGCGCATACTTACATATACTCACAAACACACATCCATTCATGATTACATATAAATATTGCGTTCGCACACTCACATATATATTTATGAAGACCGGATTTATACGCGTATAAATAGTAGTAACACATCTTTATGCAAATCTCACATATAGCTTGAAAATACGCATATATTTGCATATTTACACACATACATACGTATATCTCCCTATACACATGTCCGTATCTATATATCTTTTTACATACAAATGTATCATGCATACATGCATTCATTCATATCCACATATAATAATAATTATTTTGTTCACACACTCACATATTTTTGAAGAGCGGGCCTATATACGTATAAATAATGCTAACACATATTTACGCAAGTATTTACCCACATACCCACATGTACATATATATATATATATATATATATATATATATATATATATATATATATATATATACTCCTGCCTGTTCATATGTATTATACATACACAAACTTTTCTACGTATACATAATTTCTGCGCACTCTCGCCTTTTTTCCATCACGTACTCGCTTATAAACACATACATGTTCACTTTTTTCCAGATTATTCAAACAATTATAACTTAATTTTGGATTATTATTTGGAAAGTGTTTCTTAATCAAAGCGAGGATTTTTTCCCTAATTTATTGCTAGCCATTTGGTTGAAAGTGGGTGCATACCAAATAATATTTCTATTCCTATTTTTTCTTCCGGGAGTAGATCTTCTCTTTTACACATTTAATATTTGAGCTTTTATATCCACTATTTTTAAGGCAGTATTATAAAAATTACTATGCTTATTAAACACTTCTTCATTCGCTGAATTTCTATTAATTCTATATTCTATAATTGAAGGTATATAGTTATAATGGTTAGATTTTGGGTGGATATTTAAATGATTTGTATTGTTTTTTATATGGTAGGTATATATACTTTTCTAAATCTAAAGTTACATCGAGCAAATCTTTTTTATATTTGTATTAATAGTCACTTTTAAATTAAGGTTTTTAAATATTTAAAGGTTTATTTAATATTTGTATTAATAGTCAATTTTAAATTAAGGCTTTTAAAGTCTTTATATATTATCTTTCTAATTTTATCTGTTTTAAAATTTGTGGAATACATTTTGGAGTAGATAGACTAAATTATCGCCCGGTTCACACTCCACCCACGTCTATTGTACAGGTGAAGAGGCTCATCCCTTGTTTCCTGTTTAGGATGTGGTTTCCGGTTTTTCTCTTTTCTCTTTTTTAATCTTCTCACTCTTATGTAGCCCCCTGCACATCAGTGGCGTTACCGCCTTGCTTGGGGTGATATGATTAAAATATATATATATATATATATATATATATATATATATATAATCTGACTTTATCTTTTAAGCGCTACTTTAAGTAGGTATACGTGTTTGATTTGACATCTCTGGTCTTTTTTAATTCTATCGGCCTAGACAGAGAAGTCTTCATAAAGAAAAAACTTAGATCCCGATATAAATCTAACATGTATTCCCCTTTTTCCATAAGAGAAACCATTCCCAATTAGATAACAGGATGCAATTACCTACTTAAGGCAAGCACCCCTCTCCTTGGGACATTTTCGTTGACCCCCAACACATATGCGCTTATGTGGTTAATGAAACATCAATAATAATAAGAAAGCGAAACAAGTCAGACCCCCCCTCTTTTTCTTTTTAACTTTATTTGCTGTAAGTTTTTACTCGTTTTTTTATCGCTTTCTTGACTCATAACGAAATGTCTTCTTTCTTTTATCTGTTGTGTTCCTTCAGGATATAGACGATCATGGACTTCCACATCTTCCTGTCTTTTGTAGCTATTAATTTTTGTCATTTTGTTCTGCCATCCATTTGCTCAATCTCAAAATACTTCACGCGCTGCTTTCCTATGTCCTTCTTTTCCTCAATGTTCCGTGAGTATCAGGTTTTCCAAGCTCATTTTTCTCATTACGTACTCCAGAAGCCTTAACTGCATATTTAGGATGTTAAGTGTAAGTTTCCTTTTTGTTTCCATTCTTTCTTAAAATCTCGTCGTTGCTCCCATGTTCGGTCCATGGTATCCTCAGCATCTTCTGTTTAACTACATCTCTGTTGCTTCGGGTCTCTTCTTCATCTTCGATGAGATTCGCTATCATACAGGAGGACAAATGTTCAGTGCTCTATGTGCATTGTGGTGCAGTGGATATCAGCTCGGAATGAGAAATAGGAGAGCCGCGTTCGAATTCCAGTTGATATTCGTTGCATTCACTTACGCGCAAATACCCTTGGGAAAGGTAATAATCCGTTTCTTTCCTCCAGTTATGGGTTAAATATCAGGATAGATTCGGTTCTATAGCCTTGGTTGACAACCAATCTATCGCCCAAGCGTGTATCACGTATGACACTCAACTGACTGACTCTTTTCTTTGTTTCTAACAAAATTTTCTTGTCTCTTAATACTCTGCTTAGCTTTTGGAATGGAACTTTGGTCATGCCAATACGCCTTTGGATCTTATTGTCGCAACTTTTTTTCTGTGTTAAAACACTTCTCAGATATTTAAATTTCTGTACTTGCTTGATTTTAGTATCCTCGATTTGTGATTTGCATTTTGGGTTTATGCCTTTTGCTTATAACCATGCATTTTGTCTTCTTGTAATTTATATTCGGTCTTTTCTTCTCGCTTTCCTTCGCTTCCTTCTGTAAGAGCTTTTGAAGTTTCCTTTCCGTGCCTGCTATTCGCACTGTGACATCTGCATATCTTATATTGTTAAGATTATGGCTGCCAGTAATGAATCCTGGTAGGGTTTGTCATTCTCTCAGAATTGTCTTGTTGCATAAGTTGAATAAATCCGGTGAGAAGACAAATTTTTGTGTTTTACACTTTCGTATAGCTGCTGAATTCATTTTTTGTCTGTATTCAGGTGGTTTGTTGCCAGTCAGTTAAGTGCCATACGTGAAACACGCTTGGTCGATCATGTCTAGAAAGAGACATGACTGACTGGGCAGAAGATTATCCCGCCGTAGGTTGCCATTGCTTTCTGCGGTAGATTGGTTGCCAGCCAAGGCTATAGAACCCAATCTGTCCTGTTATTTAACCCATAACTGGAAGAAAGTGATGGATTAATACCTTTCCCAAGGGTATTTGCGCGTAAGTAAATGCAATGAATTCAACTGGAATTTGAACTCGGCTCCCCGATTTCTCGTTCCGAGCCGATATCCACTGCACCACAACGCACATCCATTGTTGCCAGTATAGATTCTTGATTATTCTTTCCCGAATATGTCAAGGCTGCTGAGCATCTCTATCAAGTCTTTGTTGCATGATCTATAAAACACAGGTCGTTTTGATAACATTCTGAGCGTAAATGAAATATATAAAACTTTAAATATATCGAACTATGCTTCTTAGAAATAGCCGATTATATCAGTGACTGACCAGCTGAATCAAATAGGGCATTTATTTTTGTTAAATAATCATTTATTTTCACCTGGTGATATTATAAGCATTTCCTGGCACACATCGGCACCTTTTTATGGACGATTATTTTGTTTTCTCTTCGGATTTCTGACGCGGAGTCAATGTGTCGTTTTAACCTAATTTACTTGTTTCACTATGATTATTGTTTTCCAACATCTTGGTGTAAAAGAGATTTGTAGTGAGAGGGTTAATAAAGTGGGTAGCGGGGGTGGCGTAAGAATGTAAACTTGGTGCGAGCCATGAGTAAACGTGACATGAATTACAGAAGACAGATGAATGAAGAAGCAAGTTGTTGAAAACCTGGTAGACAAGAATCTGCGTGAATCTATGTATTTAGAATTGCCTTTATTTGTTCAGCTGCGTCTGATTGGACAACAAACTGGAGTTGCTGCTTTTGCGACATAAACGCACATGTATGTATGTATGTATGTAGCCAGTCCGTTCATCTATCTATCTATCTATCTATCTATCTATCTATCTATCTATCTATCTATCTATCTATCACTCCATGTTCATATCTATGTTCATATCTATCTATCTATCTATCTATCTATCTATCTATCTATCTATCTATCTATCTATCTATGTTTATATCTATGTGAAGTTATTTGCATCTGTGTAAACCTAAAGAAGCCTAAATCAATTTAATAAAACCGTAAAAATGATGGGTTGTGTCTTTTTAGATGCAACGACAATTTGAACGCACACTCTTAAACACTTACATGCACACACAAACTTGCACACACGCAGACACAGATAACATGCACACATAAGACATACCCCTGGTTCGTAATGAGGATTTTGTTTTGCAACCCACCACGTAACATTATGACTTTCTTGCTATACAGTAGGAGCCATGAATGCCCACTACCTATTCATAATACCATTTAATTTTCTTTGTTGACTATCGTTTTGCTAATGTCTTTAGTAGTACAGAATGGGATATCTGTACAGCTACCTGTATATGAATATGTTTTAATGGGATAGTATCGTTACACAGGGACGAAACACTCCTTTGGGCCTTCAAGAATTTTTTTCAGTAGTACAGGGAGGATAGGCCATCTCTGCAAAAACACTCATACAGTTCTTTGCAGCAAAAAGTGGGTTGACATGACATGACTCTGGTTGTTTATGACAACAACGAAGACCGTATTATGCTAACCTCACGACGATCCCAGATGATGATGTGCAACTCTGTAGGCCCTTCCGTGCTGTCTGAGCATATTCATTTGCCATTCCCCCTCAAGTTACTGTGGTTATTGGCTTGTGTTCCAAGCACTAAGTGTTTTTTTTTCATTCCTTGTGTCAGATTGGAAACTGCTATATTAAACTCTTTCATGATATTAAACCATATAATATTCTACAATTTCTTAAAGAAGTCAAAATAAAAAAACAACAACAAAATTACCCCATAAAACACACATAGTAATTATGTTCACTTGAACATGTATATGGACAAAAGCTGTGTATCAGCTATTATGTATTCAACTGCGAAAGTAGAATAACATATATTTTTATTACTTTAAAGCTCCAAAGAAAATTAGATTTCGACATTAAATGACCCATAAGCAATTGATGTGCAGTTAAAAAAATATTCGATAAAATCGCCTTCTGTCTCAAATACTTCAGATGCTCCTCGCCCAGGTGAAGAGGCTCATCCCTTGTTCCCTGTTTAGGATGTGGTTTCCGGCTTTCTATTTTCCAATCTTTTCACTCTTTTCTTTAATTTTCTTTCAATTGGAGTAGATAGACTAAACTATCACCCGGTTCACACTCCACCCACGTTTATTGAACAGTTGAAGAGGCTCATCCCTTGTTCCCTGTTTAGGATGTGGTTTCCGGCTTTCTCTTTTCCAATCTTTTCCCTCTTACGTAGCCCCCTGCGCATCAGTGGCGTTACCGCCTTGCTCGGGGTGATATGATTAAAAAAAGAAATACTTATCACATTCAAGATGAAACTGTAATGGCATTGGGACTTGGGAGTTAAAATGAACAGTTGATTAACCCATGCCAAGCATGAGAATGATAATGACGAGGAAATACGCGGGTAATTTTAACAAAACAACATAAGGAATTTATTCACGCGCTTAGCGTGATGTCTTTTTTTTTTTTTTTTTTTTTTTTTTTATAAGCGTTTCACCCCGAGCAAGGCATGTCACTGCCACTACTGTGCAGGGGGCTACATAGAGTGGAGAAAGGCTGATTAAATATAGGAAATGAAAGAGGGTGGGTGATAGGCGGGTAAGGATACCGAGAATGAGGGTTGGGTAGATGAGAGTGTTGTGAGAATAGTTGGGAGTTAGTGTGATAGGAGGTGTCTATTGACCCTACATTTAAACACCTGGAGATTGTAACTGTCGGGAAAGCAGACTTGTGGAAGGGAGTTCCACAGGCGGGAAGCGCGAGAAAAGAAGCAGTTGGAGTAGAACTTACGGTTACATCTTATTTGTTTAACTGTAAAAGGGTGGGACCTAGTTGCTAATCTAGTATCTCGTGTAAATTCGTGCTTAGGCGGCACCAGTGATCTAAGCTCATCGGAGCAGAAGCCATGAAAGTACTTGTAGAAGAGGCACAGGGAAGCCACATCACGCCGGTGTGAGAGCGGCTGCAGCCGGTCCGCCAAGTCAGTATCAACCACGTTACAGATCCTCCTTTGTATTTTGTCAAGAAACCCAAGGAGAGCAGCAGGGGCACCCGACCAGATATGGCAGCAATATTCAATACACGGGCGGATGGTAGATTTGTATATGTGCAGAATAGATTCAGGTGGGAAAAATTTCCGGGCCCTGCACAGGGAGCCCACTTTCATAGCAGCAGATTTGGCAATGGATTCAATATAGTCATTCCATTTGAGGTCCGCCGAGAGTGTAAGGCCAAGGAGGCGCAGTATTTTACTCTCTGGGAGGCTAGCCTGTTCGAGAAAATAAATCAAAATTCTTAAAGTCCATAGTTTTAACGAACTGTCATGAATAGAAAATGTCCATACAACAGAGTGAATGATCTAAAACAAAATATATTAAAAACTGTTTCAGAAAAAAGTAAGAGAGTTTGTTGCTTCCCGAAGAGTTATATTGTTTATTACATTCAATAGTAGACGAAGAGAAATACTTCGAAATAATTAACTTTATTGGATTGTTTAGAGAAAATTCTTTGAAGTGCTCAGTGCTGGTTAGAGGTCGATAATATAATTATCGAGTAATTTTACACTGGCGAGACGTTCAAGGAACTGAAACGAAACCTTTCACATGACTTTAGACACTCTGATTAATTTAATTTTTTCTTCAGTTATATTAAACATGCGTATGGTTGCAAGAAGAATTATGGCAAAGGCAGATGTAAATTCATCTTGTTTATTAAATAAATACAGACGAGTGGTTTACGAATTTGATTGTCCTTAATTCGTAGCCGGTTGGCGTCTAGATGTGTATGAATTTGTTTTAAGCTGGCCGTCTGTCAGTCAGTTAAGTGCCATACGTGATACACGCTTGGGCAATCATATCTCGAAAGAGACATGACTGACTGGGCAGAAGATTATCCCGCAGTAGGTTACCATTGCTTTTTGCGGTAGACTGGTTGCCGACCAAGGCTATAGAACCCAATCTGTCCTGTTATTTAACCCATAACTGGAAGGAATAGACGGATTAATACCTTTCCCAAGGGTATTTGCGCGTATATGAATGCAATGAATTCAGCTGGAATTCGAACTCGGCTCCCCGATTTCTCGTTCCGAGCCGATATCGAATGTACCACAACGCACAATGTTCACAAGGATATGTATAGTTTTCCAAGTGAGAAGGGGACGTATGGTTGAGAGAGGAGGAAAGTGAACAAATATGTGCCGTTCGAAGAGTAAAGTCGGTAATCGGTATTTCTGTGACGTTCTCTCTTTCCTTCCGTAGTAGTAATCGTCACGGTGAAGGGTTTTTCTTTCTTTCTTCCTTGCCGACAATGTGTGAGAAAGAGGGGTAAGAACTTGACGTGACCGTGGGTGAGAAGGTGAGGCACGTATATCCCTAATAGTCGATTTAGGGGGCACAGGCAACGCGCTTGGAATAGGAGCTGTAATTGCAGCTGCTTCAAACATTTTGAGGCATCTACGATTCCGTAGGGTTATTCTGACAGATCCAGTATTGACGGTTGGGAAGTGTCTCAATTACTCGGCCATTTATGTTTCATCAACGGCTATTTGGGTCCTGTATAGAAACTATATCACCCTCACAGAATGGATATAGGGCATGGGCGGTACCGTTGTACCTCTCAGTGATGCTCGCATCGCGCTTCACTCGGGCTATCTCACGTCTCTGGGCTACAGCTATCCACTCTGGATGTGGCCTTTACAAGTGAGGTTGAGTAGGGATAAAGTCCCGAAGCAGCCAGTGAAGCAGGAGCTGTGCTGGGAATAAACCAATACCTTGAATTTGGGTGTTGCGATGCGATATTGGAGGATTGCTCGCGCTGTGATATTGTCCAAAGACCCTTGGGGTCCTGTGCAATCATTCACTAGGATTTTCGCCGTTTTGACGGCTAATTACGCCTGGCCGTTGGACTCGGGATATGCCACTGATGAAACTCTATGCCTAACAGCCCAGGTTTCTAGGAACTGGTGAAAAAAGTGAGCCGCAAATGGGGTCCACCATCAGTGCTAAGCTTTTCTGGCGCGCCGTAAGTCTGGAGAATATCTCTGCAGATGGATATCAATCTGGAAACGGCTGCTTGCCCCGGCTTAATGCGGTATAAAATGAGCCATCCAGTGAACCTGTCTGCACAAGCAAGGTATGTTATGGGACCAACATAAAAGAGGCCCATGTTTCCGCTGAAAAGGCCACTCAGGTGAATGTGTCAAGGTTCATGAGGTTGACGTGACTGTGGTGCAGTTGGCCCTGTAGTTGCGTATCGAAGGATTCATACCAGGCCAGTAGATAGACTCATTGGCACGTGTTTTCATACCAACTACTCCTTGGTGTGCCGAATGCAGGCAGCGTAATATGCTCTTGCGTTGAAAGATCGGTATCACTACCCTCCTGCCAAGTAGTACTAGGCACTTATCAGTGCGAAGGCGGTATCGCACCTCCCATTATTGTCGAATTGCTGGCATTGTCATTTGGTGTTTTTTTTTTCGGAAACCCTTGCTCTATGGTTTTGATCAACATGGTATATTGTTCATCTTTCCGATCCGCAGCACGAATGTGGTAAGAGGAAATTGCAACCACGTCATTGCCAAATTGGAACATTGATGTAAGGACTGTTGACACCATTGCTGAACGCGTTACAATGAATTCGTCGATATCTGCGTTGGGTTGGGGTTCCACCAGGAACGTAGTGAGTAGATCCTACATCATAGCGACGGGGCTGTGGGAAACAGCACCTGAACCTCTATGCCATTTTCCAGGACAGTGTTGTATAGTAAACCGATATCGTAGGTTTTTCTTCTTTAGCCGTGGGTTGTGAATCTTTCTGAGATTTCGATCACCAAAAAGCCCCTTGAGTGGTTCATGATCAGTCAGTACGATGACATTAGGGCAACCCAGTATGAACATACGACATTTTTCAAGCGCCCAGCTAAAAGCTGCTGCTTCACCTTCTATAGATTCGTATCTTTGTTCAGCATCAGTGCAGAATCTGCTGCCTCAAACACATGACGCCAACCTTTAAGGCAACAGACAGCAGCTCTCCCAATTGCACATGTGCAGTGCTTCTGCAAAAGTAAGAAACCCATACCTTCTCTACTCCTGTCAGGGGCCAGGCAGGTAACTCTACCGGTGTCAAATGTTGAGACACACTTCTTTACAAGCCTGATAATAACCTGATTTGATTTCTGAAAGGCTTCCTCAAGGGGGTCTGGTTCTCGGTAAACTTTGAGTCTTTCTTGATCAGGTCTCGAAAAAGTAACATAATGGGGCTTAATGAGTATGCTCAGGCAAATTAATGAGTATGCTTAATGAGTATGCTCAGGCAAATTAATGAGTATGCTTAATGAGTATGCTCAGGCAAATTAATGAGTATGCTTAATGAGTATGCTCAGGCAAATTAATGAGTATGCTTAATGAGTATGCTCAGGCAAATTGGTTGACAAGGCCAAACCAAGGTCAGGTGTGGGCATATCGTTTTTGGAACAGGAAAATCCAAGATTACATTAAGCATAGACTCAGAAGGGGCTACTCCTGATGGAATTATTTACAGTCCTCCGAACTGAACGGTATCCTTACAAAACTGGAATCTGTCCCTGCTGAGTACAATTTCATTTTGCGCTCATTTCACCAGGAAATCAAACGTGTGATCAAATGCCTCTTTGATGTTGCAGTCATAAAGCAAGGTATCATCGACTAATTTAATTTTTCTGGCAATGTCCACATGCGCACACTCGCAGGTACGACGAAATCGAAAAATAAATATTAAAAAATAAAAATAAAAATTAAGAAGTTACTTGAATTCTACAAGTTTCTCAGACAGAATGTAGAAATGTACTTCATAGTCAAAATTGTTTGTGTGCTAAGCAGATTTTGAGTGTTTTCAGTAAATGATTGTAAATCAGAGGAGATATGACATTCGGTTTTATAATAACATCCTATATCAAAAAGAATTTCACGTAGGCTCCTTACTTTCTCCTTATTGTCTGCTGACCGGCTAATTTCTGTAAGGGCGAGCTTTTAATTGGCCCAAAAACAACTTCACATAGGCTCGCGTATTCCTTTCCTTCTTTTTTCTCAGTCCTCCAAATTTGAAGGGAGTGGATGAAGGGAATTATTATTATTCTACAAATCATTGCTATTATGAAGCTGCTGATTGGTCCTTTCTCCACATTTTTAGTCAGACATTCTTAGGTTAGTTGTGTTTCAAAAGCATGATAAAATTATGATGACGATGTTCTTGCTACGATGATGATTGTAACGTATTTCCGGTTACAAAGTATTCTGGGTAATTTTATATTACTGTTTATGTGAAGTTTAATAAAATCATTTTTTATACTGAACACGTTTTTTTTTTTATTCCAGTGTTTGTTGACCAGATTAACAGCCGTTTCTTTCTTCTTAAGGTAGATGAAACAAAATAATACACTCTTCTTGATTCTTCTTGACTACGATCCCAGTGTAGATTAGCGTTTATCAACTTGTGCATTCGGGTACGCTAATGAGTTCTGAAAGGTAGCCAAGTGCGCTCGAAATGACAGAAAAAAACACAGGTTTTTCACAAGCATATTTTAAAAAGGTGAGGTTTCACACAGGCATACTTAAAAACACATGTATCACATGCATACTTGAAAAAGCACAGGTTTGCACATGCATAGGTTAAAAACACAGCTTAAACAGAAGAATACTTACAAAAGAACATGTTTCACAGAAGCATATTTAAAAAGCATGAAATTTACAATGCTTATTTTAAAAAGCACAGGTTGCAAACTAGCATACTTTAAAAGACACAGGTTTCACACAAGCATATTTAAAAGTACAGCTTTCACACCGTCATAATTAAAAAAAAACACTTGTTACAGAATGATACATAAAAAATCAGGCAAATATACTTAAAAAGGTGATGGGTTCACACAAGCATACTTAGTAAAACACTGGTTTTACACAAACATACTTAAAAAGCACGGGACTCACACAATAACACTTAAAATAGAGCGTGTTTCAACCAAGCATACTTTTAAAAACACGAGTTACACACATGCATACTTAAAAAAGCCATGGTTTTACCAATGCATACTTTAAAAAGCACGGTTTCACATAAGCATTCTTTAAAAAAGCACAAATGTCACACAAATAAAAGCACAAAATTCACACAAGTATACTTAAAACTCACAGATTTCACAGAGGCACACTTAAAAAGGCACGTGTATTACACAGACATACTTAAAAACTACAGGTTACACACAAGCATACTTTAGAAAGCATAGGTTATACACAAGTATACTTTGAAATGTACAGGATTTACACTAGCATGCTTAATTAGGCACAGGTTTCAAGCAATCATACTTCACGCAACCATACAAAAAAAATCACAGTTTTCATAGACATACTTAAAAAATCACACCACAATAGCATATTTAAACAAGCACAGGCTTCATAACTTAAAAAAATCACAAGTTTCACACATACATACTTAAAAACGTACAAGTTTCACAAAATAATACTTTAAAAGCACAGGTTTCACAAGCATACTTAAAAAATCCAGAGTTCCGCACAAGCATACTTAAAAAAAACACACAAAAAAAAACCACTGGTTTTGTGACAGCAAGGGTTACCACTGTAGCTGTAGGGACGGTCAGCCATGTCTCGTACAAGGCCAATTCACAAATGCAGCCGACACTCTCCACAACTTAGGGTTTATTCAATAGATCATCAGAATTATCAGAAGATGGATTTGTGAAAGAATAAAAGTATACCTTTGTATGTTTAAATAGAAATTTCTTAATAGAAATGAATAACACGAATTGGTAGAAGTTAAACGCTCAGTAAGAAACAGTAGTAAGAAGTTAAGGGTTTATGGGTACATAGGCAGGAACATATGTGTGTATGTATGAGCGTTTATCGTTGGGTAGGATTGTCTTTGAAGTTATCACTCAGGGTGAATGGTGAAAAGGAAGGCGAGAGAGAAAGATAGAGATAATAATAGCGATCGCTTGACGTTTGTGAAGGGGCGTGTTAATGGGCTCGTCATCTTCTCTCTGGCGACAGTCAAAATTGGTCCGTCTTTTATTTCGTTTGTGGGGCTCGAAAAGGTCATTTGGGAATTCACTCCCGGGTGTGATTCTGACCTTTCCATTAGACAACGAACAAACTTCGCATCGGCTCGCGAAAAAGCCTGTAAAAGAATTTGTTTCTGATAATTGAAGATTATTTGAATTTTGTTTTTAGATGTTTCTTAGTTTTCTACTGGGCGAAAAACATTTCGCATCGAGGCGTGAAATTTCACGTGTTTTGTTTTGGATTCACTTGTGCGTGTGTGCTAAGCAAAGTTTGTAAATTCGAGTCTTTTTTTCTAACAAAATCAATGAGTCAGTGCTTAGCATTTGAACTTTTAATCTAGATCTTGTTTTGTTCACTAGTTTCACACACATTTTTAAATTACTGTTTAAAAACAGGGCGTGTACTCAAACACTTGTACCCACCAAGTATAACATTTAAATAACAAGAAATAATGTTGTAATAAAAATCCATGAATTATATACATATCGTAAGTACGGCTCTACAATCGTTATACATAATAAAGTGTTTATATCATTTTAGCTGTGATGGAAAAAGAAATGTAAATATATGTTTTTAAAAATTATGTAGGATAAGGGATAATCTTTAAATATATTCTCGAAAAACAATTGAATTTAGTTTATCATTTATTTTATATTGTGTGGTTTACGTGGGGCTTTATGTGTTTATAGGTAGTTATCTTCTTATAACGCCCTTAAACAAACCAAATATGTGTGTGTGTGTGTGTGTGAAAGGTATATATATATATATATATATATATATATATATATATATATATGCAATTTGTAATATATATTATATTGTTTACATATTATATATGCATGGTACTTATTTAAATTCGAATATGCCAACCGAATGAGTGTGTATGTGTGCAACGGCACACATATACATATATACCGAACCCCACACGATTCGCATGTGTATGTTTATGCAAGCCTCAGTGACCGAACGCGCGTACGTGTGTGTGTGTCCTTGCATGCGATGATGGGTGTACAAATATGTATATATATATATATATATATATATATATATATATATGTCTGCGTCTGTCGTGACGACAGATTTTTTTCCCCACTTCCACAAAAATACACGAATATAACCAATTTTTAAAAAAAATTAATCAGTTTGTCTGACGATCGCAAAAGCGTGAAACCCAGGGTTACAAACTCACACCTATCTATATGAATATTTCCTCTAAATCCAAGCTCTTGTGCCTGACACAAAAACTTAGTAAAAAATAGCAAGACATTTTATTAATAGGCGCAAAAAACACAAGTCAACCAATGCGTTAAATTTTAAAATGAATAAAACATTTATTTACAGTTAAGAAAAAAGTTATAAACAAAAATTTGCACAAAAATTTCCTTTGGGTGCCTATTAAGGCAGGATAACAACTTATGATAAAGGATCGCCAGCGAAAAATGAGAAAAACAAGATTACAACTCGGGAGAAGGCAAAGATTTTTATTTTTTAATTACGAAAAGAGAATAAGGCAATAACAAAAAACAAAGGCGCAAAAACCTTTGCTATAAAAAAAAAAAAAAGAAAAAAGAAAAGACCTCCTTGCAAATTGCTCCACGGCATCTCTGGGATACCTTTTTTTTGTGGGGGGACAAGTATTTTTTTCATTTTTATTTTTAAATGTATGGACATTTTATATGCAATATTTATGGGCTCCTGGAACATTTATCCTGCAAACAAAAAAATTAGTCACATAAAACAATATCGCTTCTTATCACCTCTCATGCTTTTGAAATTGTGACATTTTTAGCCCTGTAGTTATAATAATTAATGTACAATAATGGGTCGTGGTGCAGTGCATATCGGCTCAGAATGAACAATCAGAGAGCCGAGTTCAAAATATGTAGGGTTTCATACATTGACACCCACACACACACACACACACACACACACACACGCATGGTCACTCGGCGTTCCACGTGATGACTTGTGTTCCCGCCAAAAACGAAGCTAATAAAAACGGAAAACATCACGTGGTACACTAGTTAGGATTTCGTCCCGGGACAAGTGCAGACATGCCTTCCTAACTCACACAAACACACGCGCACTAATTGCGGGTAGCAATTAGTGGCGCAAATATTTTTTATTTTCTTAATTTTCTTCTCTGACATTAACTTTCATTCAAACAGGACTTTACAACTTTCTACACATAGATTCACATTTTTCCAACCTTCGTCAGTAGAAATCCACCGACTGCTACATTCGCCTTACTTGTTCTTTCTTAAATCCTGCTTTAAAATCCTGACCTCATGTTACGTCGAATTCACTCGTTAAACATAAATTAGTAAGTGGACCTTTCGCCCACCACAAATACCAGTTAAATGTGTTGCATTCACTTACGCGCATATACATGTTGGTATGATATTCCATCCCTTTCTTTGCATAGGCTCCACGCATACACACGCTTTAAGCAAAATAAAACGAACGGGCGAGAGCCGCTCCAGCTCCAAAAACCCAAATATTAATTTAGATCCGACTGATGGCTACATTTTCTCTTATTCGAAGAAACCTAAAACAGCAACAGATACAAGTTACTAGTTTTGTATGTACATAAATAAATTATACATTTATTTACCCATACTCAATGTATTCTTTTTATTTGAATTTACACTAATTCGCAATACTTAAGGTTTAAAATTAATCTTTGTGAATGAAAAAGTTTTCTTGAAGCTTTCATTTTAGCTTGAATGGAATGCTAAAGGATTAAATTTACCATTTCCAGTTAGAAAAATACTGTGTAATACTGTATTCCAATCAGAAATTATATTGATTAGCGTCGATTAATTTTTTTTTTTTTTTTGGCTAAAAAGAGCTGATTAGCGCCCATTTTTAGTTATATCTGTGATCGCAATGTAATTTTTCATGATTAAAAAAATCTTCCAAAAATAATTAAATAAAATATAATTTTCTGAAACTTTGTTCGAGGAATATTAGCTGATTCATCACTCAATAAATCCCGAGCCTAACTAATAAAAAAACTTTTAGGCAAAATTAGACTTTATTCATCAACATAGTTTCCTTCTAGGGTGATACACTGACTTAAACGCGTCTCTAACAATTCGATGCCTTTTTTATAAAACGATTTGTCTTTGCCTCAAAATACACCCCAGTTTCCGATATCAGTTCTTCATTGGAGCCAAATCTCTTTCCCTGAAGCATTCTTTCGAGGTCTGCAAACAGCCAGTAATCGCCGGGGTCCAGATATGGAGAATGAGGTGGATGAGGAAGTAATTCTAAATGCAATTCATGTAATTTTGCAATCGTTGCGATTGACTTGTGACATTGTGCGCTGTTTTGGTGCGTTTTCTTCTTCATTTGTGGCCTTTTTTTGTTGATTTCTTTCTTTGAATGCACCAATTATGCTATATAATATTCGCTTTTGATAGTTCTTCCTTTCTCAAGGTTATGTATGAACAATCTACCTTGCGCATCCTAAAATACGGAGGCCAAAACCTTGCCTGCTGATGTTTGCATCTTTGGTCGCTTTGGACGGCTTTCACATGCAGCTGTCCACACAGCTTCCCACTTTCTCCTTCTTGTCTGCTGACCGACTAATTTCTGTAAAGGCGAGCTTTTAATTGGTCCAAAAACAACTTCACTGCTGATTTGACTCCGGTGTGAAGTGGTGGATCCATGTTTCATCCATTGTTACATATTTATATGAAACAGTTGAAATCAACGCTCTGAATCGTCGACGCGTTGTCATTTTTGATCGCCTGTGAGCAAACGCGGCTCCCACTTTGGCTACAGCTTTCTCATTGACAAATGTTGATGCAAAATGGCGAATATAGTACTTTCTGATATGTTCAACTCCTCTACTATCTCACGCAACTTAAGTTTACGATCGGCCAAAACGAGTTAGTGGATTTGTTTTGTGTGTGTTTTCCAGGATAATTGCTGCTTTTGGGTGACTTGAGCGTTCAGCATCATTTGTGTCTGTACGACCACGTTTAAAGTCAGCATACCACCTCTTAACCGTTTAAAGTCAGCATACCACCTCTTAACCGTTTAAAGTCAGCATACCACCTCTTAACCGTTTAAAGTCAGCATACTACCTCTTAACCGTTTAAAGTCAGCATACCACCTCTTAACTGTTGTTTCCGACGGACCAGAGTCAGAATAACATTTATCAGGTCATTGCTTTGCTTGAACAGTATTTTATCCCATCAGAAAGCAATGCTTTATCGACACACGAAATTCAGATTTTCCATTGTTTTGAAAAGTTGCAACAGTAACTTCACTTGAATAACTGTAATTTGTACCTCCATTAACTTACTGAAAGAAAAAAAGGCCCCAAACTTAAAAACGAACTTTTTCCATCAAAATGTTTACGTCATTGTTAAGAGGAAAGATCAAAGTACTTTTTAATTATTTTAAAAAAATTTTTAATCCTTTCTAACACGTTCGAAATTTTAGTAAAATATCTTGTTTTTACTTTCGTTAGCGGGTAACTAAATCGTTACGAGAGTTTACAATGCATAATGTAATATTATGTAACACATTTTTTTTTTTAGTGAAAAACACATTAATTTGGAAATTCTTGCAAAAATCAAATAATTGTTGGATTTTAATCAAACTTTGAGGACTTATTCACAAATGAATAAAATTATTTTTGAATCATTATTTTTAAAAATCCTTGGTATATATATATATATATATATATATATATATATATATATATATATATATTACATCTGTTACTCCCCCTCCACGTATATATATTACATCTGTTACTCCCCCTTCACTGTGTGTTCTTTGCGGGATCATCAAATATGTAGAAATGAGAATTCCTCTGCGTGTTATTTACAGGGTTCGGGGTGACCAATGAAGTAGAGAAAAGGTTAGAAGAATAAAAGTATTTCGTTTGTATGTTAAAGTAGAATTTTATTAACAAAACAGAATAACATCAATTTGTAAAAACTAAAAATATAAACTACGTAAATGTTCTAAGAGAGAGTGTAGTAAGGAGTTGAGTGAATCTAGAATTGTAGGTGTAAGTAGTTCATGTGTTTATGCAGAATTAACAGCGTACTAATAAAGTCTGTGTTCCTTTCCTTTTTTATGGCCGATGAGAAAGTGAAAAGAAAGGTAAAGCAATAAAGGAAAATAGTACTTATCGGACGTTAGTTTTTAAGAGTTAGTTGAAGTGGCTTATTGCTTCTGTTTTTGTTGTTGTCTTTTTTGTTAACAGCGAGAATGGTGAGGACGAAGAAGAGATAAAGAAGAATCGCGCGCAAGAAGAAAAGTGGGAACGAATGTGTGTAGGAACTTTATATCCGGGTCAGTGGCTTGAAGTTTCTTTTTGTCACATCTTGGCGGTGTTGTCTCTGATTTCTTGCTGAGTGATTCTACTTTCTTTCTCTAGTTTTATAACAAAATACTTTTTTCGCTCTGGCTCGTGAATTTCTCTCAAGTTTTGTAAATCGCTTCCTTTCATTGGTTAGAAAATTTATTTAACATTGAATCATGAAATTTGGCGTAGTCTTTTTCCTCCAGTACGGGGTTAATTCCTTTTCCTATACGTCAAAATTAGATTTCACACTGGGTTGCGAAATTTTGTAAAAAGTGAAGAGAAGAGAGTTACTTTTAATTTCGTATTCACCACAAATTCATGAAATTTTAAGAAATTAAATTTTGTAGAGAAAATTGGTTTTATTATTTAAAGATAGGACTCATTGGGGAATGTAAATCACCTATTATTTTTTTCATACATTTGGCCTCTTTTCCAAAAATCTGCTTTCAATACTAAAATAAAAAAATGCAATAAAACTATGACATTATTTAATTAGATAAAATAATACATATTAAGGACATTATAGTCTGAAGAAAAAGAAATTTTCGATTAACAATGAAATTTAAAAGAATCGTTTTCATTTTTTTAAAATTGTAATAATTTATAAAGTCTCAAAAATATTTGTAGAATACTTCAAAGAGTTGTAAGTGTCAGGTTATTAAGATATTAAGTGAAGACTATTTTCTAACATAAAATTTAAATGTTTAATACAAATCGTCGAGCTATCGTATTTTAAAAATATTTTATGTGCGTTGTGGTGCATTGGATATCGGCTCGGAACGAGAAATCGGGGAACCGAGTTCGAATTCCAGCCGAATTCATTGCATTCACTTACGCGCAAATACCCTTGGGAAAGGTATTAATCCGTCTATTCCTTCCAGTTATGGGTTAAATAACAGGACAGATTGGGTTCTATAGCCTTGGTCAGCAACCAGTCTACCGCAGAAAGCAATGGCAACCTACTGCGGGATAATCTTCTGCCCAGTCAGTCATGTCTCTTTCTAGACATGATCGCCCAAGCGTGTTTCACGTATGGCACTTAACTGACTTACTGACATTTGAAGGCCTCATGTTTCACGTTTCTTCCCCTGAGAGGAAAAAATGGACAGTTATGTCAATTCTGGTCATCATACACATAGCTTATCTCACATCTGGCTGTTATCAAATACGGCAAAGAAATGTGTTTAAGAAATAGTTTTATTCTAAATTTCATGCTGTAAATAAGTAATACTTGTGTAAATCAGATTAATTTAACTTTACATTTAGTAATTTTCCAAAAATACTGTCACAGATGTATATTTTATTTTTGAAAGATTTTTAAAACCGAGAATTAGCTTTTGTTTTCAAAAGTGTCGATCGCTCAAAAATAGCCGAAAAATTTAAAGTTTTTTAAAAAATCTCAAAATTTTAGATTCCAATCAGTATAATTTCTGTTTGAAATGCATCAGCAGAGTATTTTTTGCTTACTGGACTGGAAATAGTAAATTTAATCATTTAACTTGTAGAATCACTTCTACATGCATGTACATACTTGCATACATATGGCCATGTACGCACGTATATGCACATATACCCACATACTCTTACATTAGTACCACACGTAAAACCTCTTCTTTCCTGCGCTTTATTCAGAAATATATAAGCTGATGTTCACACGTGCTTAGACCAGTTGGATGCTGCTTTCCGGAGCTAACAGTCCGAATGCCGTTAGTTCCTTTCCAACTCACATACTGCGCTAATTGCGTTCAGCAATTAGTTACACTAAAAATGTTTCTCTCTCTCTCTTACAAGCATACTTCACTACATGTATAATTATATTCAACTACTAATTAGTACAAACATCGTATTTCCTTTTTTTCAGGAACTTTTCCAGTGTAAACATTGATGCATTTTCTTCAACATCCAAGAGAGAACTTTCTCCACTTAAATCTTGCATGCACAAATTAATCAATCCTGTAACTATGTTTAATATCTTGTTACATTGTGCTCTTATTTTTATTATAAATGTAGGATTGGACAACCAGTCTACTTTAATGGTGACTCCACTTTCGAATTACTACCACGACGTTCGAGCTACAACAGATGGTTTGCACGTTGTCCAGTCCACAACAAGCTTTCAATTAAAACTAAAATAAAGTTTCAAGAAAACTTTTTTTATTTCTAAAAATTCAATTTAAAAGTCAGTTATGGAGGTACCTTCGTTTAACCAATAAAACAAAGTTTGGGATCATAATTGAATTTCTAGAAATGTCGTTACATTAAATGGGGGTAACAGATGTAAAAAAAAAAAAAAAGAAAGATTTTCTAAAAATAATAATTAAAAAAATAAATGCATAGCATTCATTTGTGTCTAAGTTCTGAAAGTTTCATTAAAATCTGTTTATTATTTTGTTTTTGCAAGAATTAAAAAAACGTCATTAAAATTAAAAAGCAAAAACAAAGTTTTAATTTAAAAACTTTGTTTTTAAAGTAACTTGGATTGGAGCCTTTTCTCATCATGCTGTGCTTTTTTTTTTTCAGCGAAAAAGTGGAGGTACGTTTGCCAAAGTTGAGAAGGAATTAACCGCCACAACCATAACTGCAGCAACAAGGTTCTGTCTTCCCGAACCATTTCCGCCTCCACAACACAGGCTTTCGGTCATCAAAGAGATTGAGTTGACTCGGTGAACGCGTTTGCATTCTTTTCATACGATATTCTTTGTTACTGGGACGATCGTATGGTGTGAAGATTATTTAATGTCATTTGTGGATTCTCATGTATTATAAAAAATTCACTTAACCATAATTCATATTTGGATTTGCCGCTGTTGAGTTTATTTCTGTCTATGTCTGAGAGAAGTCAATAAATATCGAGGTTAGAAAGTGGAAAAAAAATCCATTTTCTGATTAGGAAATCAGAATTATCTCCCTTGAATGCTATTTTGTTGTCGCAACAAAATCGTTTTCTTTTTTGGAAATGTTATTTAATGTTCGGGTTTATTTCGATTTCCCCTCTTTGCCGTTGTGCTGAATTCGATATAAAACTGGATTTGTTTTATTTATTTCAAACAGTCTTCCTTCCACGCTGCAATCCAAATGGATTATCGGCTAAGTTTTATGTTAGCTCCTTACACGGGTTATACTCCGATCGCAAGAGAATTAAGCAAAGAAGAAACTAAATTATTGCATAAAGTTAGTAATTTTCTTTTTACCTATTTTTATTTTTAATTAATTTTTTTCAGTTAGTTTTTTTTTTTAGTAATTAAATCAAAACTTTTTTTCCTATCAAAAAAGTTTTTTTCCTTGTTTATTGATTTCACAACAATTGCTAATATTTTAAACAATCATTTTTTGGGGTTTTTATTTTATTTCTGGTACCCACATTTTTTTTTTCGTAAATAAAAAATGTTAAGGTCGTAACTTTAAGTACAAATCCTTCTTTGTTATTAACTCAAATCAAATGACTTCAATTTTTTTCAAATTTAGTGTGAAAGTCTGCTCTGGCTCACTAATTTCAAAAAGACTTTACCAAACATACAAATAAAATATTTTCAAAAAATTGTAAGTACATTTTTAAATGATTTAATCATTTAAATGTCTTATTAATTTTTATTTCATAAATATTTTCCCACCTTAAGCGAAGTAAAACTTTTCCGGGTGTAACTGATTAGCTTTTTAGTTTTAAAACTAATAAAACTTTTATTATTGCTTTAAAAATTTAAAGTTTAAATTGAAATTAAGAATTTCAACTTAGGATGTTATTATTACAGTTTTGTAGGATTTCTTGAATTGAACTGAAATATTTCGTCACTAAATTTTAGTCGCTCAAAAGCGTCGTTGAAACTAACTAAAAGAAATCTGAATTCAATTCAAAGTATTTTTAAATTTTCACTCTTTTTTTCTCAAGGTATTTCAAGATTGCGATGAAGGAAGCAAAGGATATTTAACCCGAGAAGATTTGAAAGTTTCTCTCGTGTTAGTGTTTGGTTACAAACCCTCAAAGGTAAAAATGTTTTTTGTTTTTTAATTTTTTCAAGTTTTACTTTTATCTTTTGCCACCCACCCCCTAAAAAGGTTTTTAAAAATTTATCTGTACTGATATTCTAAAAAAGAAATTAGATTCCAACCAGAATTGTATAAGGTTTGCATTACTGAAGCCAATAAAATAACCTCTTGAATCTATTTTGGAGTATTTCCCCTACTCCATTTCATAACAAATGTTATTAGAATTTAGAACAATCAATTGGAAAGTTAGCTTAATTGAACGCAGAATAAAACGAAGATGCAGAATGACTAAAGAAAGGAGCAATCATTTTCCCCTACAAGGATCAAATGACACTGGCAATGTAAGTGACAAATTCAAAGAAAAATTTTTTTTTTCTCCATGGTAACCACAAGCAAGATTTCGCAACTAGTGTCATAAGGTTACTGAAAAACAGTGCCGGCAAACTTGTGGTGATACCGACCGAGCAAAAGCGAGACCGGATGTTGGCTCTATGCCGACCAGAAAGCGAATGAATAAAAATCATCTCCGCGCAGGAAGGTGCGCTCAGATGTTCCGGTTGAAAAATAAAAATTAATCAAATTTCCATTTCACGAGCCTACACAAATTTTATTTACCAGCCAATGGAAAGCCCAGAATCAAATTCAAGTAGGAAATTCCAAACGAGCTTCTGATCTAAAAGGCAGATATAAAAAGCAGAGACAAAGCATCGTTAGAGAGACGGGGGAAAATGAGAGGAGAAGAGTGTAATTAATATCCCCTTGACTTAAGTCGAGCGGCTACTATGCTGATCTCTTTCTTTCTCCCTGTCTCCCAAGTACTTATTGACCTCTTCAACTACATTCCTCAAAGTACTTACTGACTTACTGACCTTAAGAGCAGCAACTTCAAAATGAATATCCTCTTACCTTTAAGACGCTTCCACACACCTTTAATCTCTTTCAGCTCATCATGATTTGTCATGAAAAATTTAACCTCCGTTGGACTTATATTCAAGTATTATTTTAATTGTAAAACATTAATTGATAAATGTTATTTTATACTCAAATTGCCCTTCTTGATTTTATAATCATTTTATGAATTATAGTGGGCTATCTTCCCACAAGGCCAAATTCCTTTAACCTGCACGGTATACAATTACCCTTCACTAGAACAGAATCCTACTACAACTAGGAAAGAATAAATAAGATAAGATATACCCGCTATAAATTACTATCTCTAAAGAAGCTAGCTGTGGACTGAACAGTAGACCTCTTTAACAAGGACTGAAGATATCTGAATGCCTTTTCTCCTAAGCTAAGTCCACAGATACATATTGTCTGCAAGCACTTCTTCCCTTAGTTCTCTTTTTCTATTTAGATCTGAAATATATTTGAATAGTACAGGTTCTTGTGATTCTTTCTCTTCAAAAGCACCCAGTTTTTGAGTGCATGTGGCTTAACACTTAACCTCTATAAAATTGGAGTTGTATTCTGGTGTATTATGGATATAATCACTACAGTGTATTTCAAAACTTAATATCATAAGGCATAAGCAAAAAGAAAAGTGATGGTATTATTATTATTTTTTATAATGGTGGTCATTTATGCTTTAAGTTTGTGACAGAATTTAATCAGTTTTGCAAAGATAAAGCTGCTAACAGTGAGTTTGATCCTTCCCTGAATGCCCTCATTATTATGTTCTTATGCCAGACCCAGTAAATAATCACACCTGTAACTAGGGTTGCCAAGTCTTTCAAGTTATAGTAAAGGACATGAGAAAAAAATATATAAATAGTAATTTTCAATTTAAATTCCTGCAGATATGCAATCTAATTGAAAACGTCACTGTTTTGTTTTGTATCTTTCAAATTCAACAAAAGATTTTAGTGTGTTGGCTAAAATGTTTCTTACAAGAAATATTTTACAGTACATGAAAAAAGGGTACATGCACAAAATAACAGACCAATTGATTTGCAAGATAATATTTATTAAACAAGATCAACAAAAGGAAAGTTTAAGACAATTTCTTTTCCTAGAAGTAAATTGCATACACAACACGAATATGACTTACTGTGTTAGTATGTTTGAAGTGTCTAGAGTCTAGAGCTTCAGTGTGGAAAGTTTTTAAAAAAATTATCAGATTTATTGAAATTTTTTGAAAATTATTTGGTTGTGAATAGAATTATTTGAAAAACTGTTTTCTTTTTTAAAACTTTGTAGAAATAGTTTTGAATTAAAATACACACACACATAAATATGCACATGGACATTTCTCTTTGTCTGGCAACAACCCCTGCATAACAGGAAAAGAGTATCAGCGTGTATTAAAGTGCATGCCTTTGAAGTCATTTTATCACTTTATTTAAATTGCAAATATTTCTTAATAAATGAATATTTTTAACTGGACAAACAAAACAGTGTTGGTTACAATTTTTGTTGGGTTTATTATATTCATTTACATGCAAATACCCTTTGGAAAGGCATGAACCCACCTCTTCTTCCACCCAGCTGTAGTGTAGCTGTGTTTTGTATAACTAAACCATTATTATCTAAAAAAAATGTTGTTATAATCTAAAAATATTTTCTGGCTTTAAATAACCTGCAAATGGTAAATAAGCCATTGAATATGAATGAATAAACAAATATGATTGGGAAATAATTAAGAACTTAACAAAATATCAGTTTCATATGACTGTCGGACTCAGCGTACTTCCTTCTCCTCCCTAATACTGTGAAAATGAACTGCTCCTATTTATAAATATGGCAAGTAACCACATTAGAGGAGGATTTGATTTACTCAAGTCTCTCTCTAAACCTATTTCCAGATGGCTGGTATTAATTTTGTTTTATTAATTTTAAAGATAAGAAGAGATTTCTCTAAAATTGGAGAATACAATTATATTTGTCAGGAAAAGTAACCGAAGTGATAAAACTAGAGAAAACAATTATTTCTGTCTGAATGAGTAACTGAATTGACTGAATCTGGGTAAAATGATTCTAATCATAATATTGTCATCCTGTTTTGGCAGATTGTGACCCTAGGTCAAAATTGGACTTTTTTTTTTTTAATCATATCACCCCAAACAAGATGGTAACGCCACTGATGTGCAGGGGGCTACATAAGAGTAAAAGCACTGGATAGAAGAGAGTGAAGAGAAGGACAAACCTTTTAGAAAGGAGCAAGAGAAGGAGGGGAATACAGGTGTGATGACAGTTGCAGAGGTGGAGAGAAAGGAAAGGATATACAGGGTAGTGAGGAAAGAACTAGGGTCAAGTGGTTAAGAGATGAGTATTGACATTGCATTTGAATTCCTGGAGGCTGTAGCCGTCAGGAAAGCAAGAATAAGGAAGTGAGTTCCACAGGCGGGAAGTGCGAGGAAAGAAGCTGCAGGAGTAGAATTGTCGTCTGTATTTGGTTAATCTCACTGAATGGGTGAGACCCAGTTGCCAGTCTGGTTGCATGAGTAAACACCTGCTGCAGAGGCACCAGTGACTTAAGTTCGTTGGAGCAGAATCCATGGAAGTATTTATAGAACAGACAAAGGGAAGCCACATCCCGTCTGTGGGAAAGTGGCTGTAGTCGAGCCACCTATCACATTATTGATTCTACTTTGGAGCCTGTCAAGAACACCGAGATAAACAGTGGGGGCACCTGACCACATATGGCAGCAGTACTCCATGTATGGACGAATGGTTGATTTGTATATATGCAGGATGGTTTCAGGCGAGAAAAACATCCTGGCCTGACATAGTAACCCAACCTTCCTAGCAGTGGATTTAGTTATTGACTCAATGTAGTGGTTCCACTTGAGATCAGAAGAGAGAGTAAAGCTGAAGAGGTGCAGTGTATTGCTCTCAGACTCGCTTGGTCCATGCTTATGGGAGGCATTGACAGACAGCAGCTTAGTCTTAGATGCATTGAAATTTACAAGCCACTTCTTACTCCAATTCACCACAGAATGTAGATCTCTCTCAAGATGAGCAGCAAGATTATGTTTGTCCGCCACGATGGGTTTCTTACTGATGTGGGAGTAAATTGTGGTGTCATCTGTGTAGATGCCTACTTGGCTCTTGATCTTGTCTGGGAGGTCATTTATGAAAATAAGGAAGATCATCGGGCCTAGGATAGAGCCCTGAGGCACACCAGCGTTTGTACAGTAAGATGTGGAAGCATGCCAATTCAGGACTACCTTCATGATGCGGTTATTTAGAAAGGATTGGATCAGATCAGGAGTCAGGTGCAGAGGTAAAGCATATATCTAGTAGAGAAGCGTGTCCAGAGGATGTCCTTGGAAAGCGTGTGGGGAAGTCCACTACTTGCATAAGGGATTGGGAAATGGCAAAGTTCATGACATGGATGCCTCCTGAATCAGTAACAGTCTTTAAGCCACTCACCATGATGGGCATTAAGATCTCTGAACACAAATATCTGAGCGAATGGGTGGTAGGAAGTAGCTTTATCTATATTGTCAGAAATGCTGTCTAGAAGGGAGCAGTCGGGAGAAGAGGGGAAACGATAAAGTTAGGAAAGGTAGCTAACCTAACTGAGAAGTGACAGACATACATATTGGTGGGTAGTGGATTTGAGTGATGTCATACTAGCTACAGGGAGGTGTTCACTAACATAGACCCCTAGCCCATGCATGTGGACAGTGGAATCCTTCCTTAAGAGGGGAAGATAACCAGGGATCGAGAAGTCAAAGCAGGGGATTGATGAGTTGAGGTTAGTCTCACAGACTGCTAGGATGTTAGGGGACTTTTCGTGGAGGAAAGCTTCTACACTACAAAAGTTAGTACAAATGCCACGGATGTTAGTAAAAGAAATGTTAAAAGATTTTGGTGATTTGAGTTTGACTGGTTTAGGGTTTTTTCTGATTCCGTTTATCATGTTAAGGTTTTGTTGGTAAGGAGGGACCTTGAGTAGTGGATGCAAGCAGTCATTATCCATGATATGTGCTGGGACAGAAACTGGCTCGGGCTGCATCATAGTGTGGCCTCGGGATTGCTCACCAAAACGCTTGCAGGGACACCTATCCATGCGCGCCATGGCACTACAAGAACCCCAATATTATGCAACTGCTGATCAGAGCAGCTGCTCTTGACGCTATGCATGAGTTAGGGCTCCTAATTACCAGTCGGAAGCAGCAACCAGGAAACTGCCAACCCAGTACCCTCACAATGATGAAACATTGCCACCAACCAAGCGCATAGCAGGAAAATCATGGAAGCACCAATACTGAGGTCTGAGGAGAGAAAAGAGAAAACCGGAAACCACATCCTAAACAGAACAAGGGATGAGCCTCTTGACCTGTTCAATAGATGTGGGTAGAGTGTGAACCAGGCGATAGTTTGGTCTATCTACTCCAATTAATAAAAAACCCCCAAAAACATAGGGTGGTGAATTGTTAAGTTTTAACTTTAAAGTCCAGTCAAAGAGATTTCTGCCAAGTTAAAAAAAAAAAAAGAAGAAAACCAATCGTTCAATTAAGCATGAAAAGTTTAAAATTAAGCAAAAATGACTTACTTTTAAGAATATTTAAAACAAAGTTGATCCCATCCCAACACATGGGTACTACTAGGAAAATAAAAATAATTCTTTTTAACTTTTTGGTCACTCCAAGTGATAGTGAGGTGGGGGTGGGTTAGTCAACTGAATAGCCAGTGTGTGACCTGCAGACCAAGACTGGGCTACCAGCCTGTTGGGAATTGACAGGCAAGTGATAACAGAGAGTGAGTTTACTCCCCCTCATTAGTGAAGAGCCCAGAAACTCAGTCAAAATGAATAACTGATATTGTTTTCATTTCGAGCTGGTAAAAGTTATAAAGTGAGGGAAAATTGAAACCCCCTTGACTACTCTTTACTATCCAGCTTTGTGTTTGTTAAATAAAACTACATCCGTGGCATTGCAGTAATCTACTGATTTTATTCTGTACTGTGGATTGCGTAAATCCGGTCTTAACTATATACTTGGCCCCTCAGGTGTCAGGACTAATTTAGCCAGGTGATAATGAGCAATCTTACTTCAGCCGGTCTGAGATCAATACAAACACAATGTGGGTGAACTGGTGAAGGATCAGGAAGGATTGGTCAAGCCATGCCCGGGGTATTGGGTTATATCTCTAACTACGGCCCTCCTAATTCTTGGCTATTGTGAACAAAGACATTACAAAAAAAACAAAATTCTTACAATCTGAAAATATTTTCTGGCTTTAAATAATCTGCAAAGGTTGATAAACCATAAAAAAAGAATCAATCACTCACTACCCTATTTCTGATGCTGGTAGCTGGAGCAAGCATTCTGGTAGTCCATATCTTCAGAAAATGCTAAGTGTGCCCCCTTTTGATCCCATTCTCTCTCTTGAAACTTTCTCTGCATCTATTATGATATGGATTCTTCTACATTATGGTTCTTCAACTTAATGAAATACCTATCTTTTGTTTGATTATGATGATGACCAGAGAGTATTTAGTCGAAACGTTGTGTCTATAATAACATCTATATGAAAAAGGATGGGAAGAATACTAGGTGCTGTAAGATTGATGTGCAGGTGGTGCAATGGATAATAGTTTGGAATTGTTAAGCTTAGAGCTTAGTTCCAATTCCAGTTGGGTTCATTATATTCACTTACGCACAAATACCCTTCGGAAAAAGTATGAAGCCACCTCTTCTCTTCCAAGAGAATGTGTTAATTAGTATTTCTTAATTCTCTGCTTAACTCTTGGAATGCATCTTTGGCTATCCCTCTACGCCTTCAAAATTCAGTGTCACACTTTCTATTCTTTGTTAAAACACTTTCTAGATATCTAAATTTCTGTAATTGTTTGATGTTGGTATCTACAATTTGAAATTCATACTTTAGACTCAATCTTTTGCTCACAACCACTCAATTAGCAAAATTTTTATCACTTAACAATTCTTATCTAAAAAATATTTTCTGGCTTTAAATAATTTACAAATGGTTGATAAATTATAAAAGATGAATGAATCAATAAAAAAAATAATTGGAAAATAATTAAGAACTTAATAAAATATCAGTTTCATATTGCTGTATAGTAGGATTAAGAGTATTTCCTTCTCCTCCATACTACTGTAAACTGCTCCTACTTATAAATATGGCAAGTAACCACATTAGAGAAGGATTTGATGTACTCAAGTTTTCTCATTCTCTGTATGAGTATTTAATAAACTCCTTTTTCATTGTTTCCTTTACCTAGTCTTCTGTTCCTTCAATACTCTCTTTAACTACAGCCTTCCTAATTCTTGGCTATTTTGAACAATGGCAACATTACAACAAACATGTTGTCACTTTTGACAGCATGAGTAAACTGATATTGAAATAAACCACTTTCACAAAAATGACAAAATTAAATAAAAAAATTTTGCTAAAAAGTTAAGGATCTTTTCTATTAATTTACCCCTCCCCCCCCCCAAAAAAAAAAATTGTACTCACTAAAGTTCACACCAAATTCTCTCAGAGCAAGGCTCTTCCATTGTACTCTGTTTGGGTTAACTTTTGTGATTGCCCCAAATGTGGACAACTCTGGTGGGTTATTTCTAAGTGTGGGGGGTCTACGTTTGCACTCACCCCGATTAACACTCCAAAAATAGATTTTATTTTTAAACTGTAAAAAATTCCTTGTAAGTATCTTGAATATCATCCTCCGTACTTACAAAATGTTAATAATTCCCTGATTTTTGGTAATTTTTTCATTCTGAGGGTTGGAGCTATTGCAAAGCAAGCTAAACAACTTTTGATTTAAAATTTATAATTTCAAAAGAGTGTCAAGAATTCAATAAAATTGCAAACAAACTTTGACTTGAAATTTGTGGTGAACTAATATTTGTGATAAGTAACTTTATTTTATTTGGGGAGAATTAACAGAAAAGATTGAAAAGTGCATTTCATTTATCTAAAAATAATTCTGTATTCTTTTCATAAATCTGTTTTGTAACTTATGAACAAACCTTTAAAATGATGTTAATTAAGCTGTTTCTTGTTTTCAGTATGAAACTGACCAAATGATGAAAAAATATTGCCATGGTGATGAGATAAATCCAGGTAAGTTTAACCTTTAAAAATTCTAGTGACATCATCAAAAGCTGTATCTCCATTTTTGAGTTCTGGAACTATCATTATCTGCTGATTTATTTAAATGGTTGTCCTTATCTTTGTTGTTTTTATCACATTATATCCAGTATAATAGTCTTGTGTATTGGTTTGTAAATTTGTTGGCATGGTAATTGTCAGGTCAATCCTTGGCTTAGGTAGTACAGTCAGTTAATTGCTGTACATGATACATGCTTGGGCAATCATGTCTCTTTTGAGACATGGCTGACTAGAAAATTTTCCTGCACTAAGTTGCTATTTCTTTCTGTGTTAGACTGGTTGCCAACCAAAGCTATAGAACCCAATCTGTTCTGCTATTCAACCCATAGCTGGAGGAAGAAGAGATGGATTCATAACTTTCTCAAGAGTATTTGTATAAATTCAACTGGAATTCAAACTCGTCTCTCTGATTTTTCATTCCAAGCCAATATCTATTGCCCCACAGTACATATAGACTTTGTGTAAAAGGGGGCAAACAATAACTGAACAATACTAAAAATAAAATAGTACCAGATGAGATATCTAGGCATGGACAGTAGAATGAGAACAAACTACCCTCTTAGATTAGATAAAGAGTTTCATTAAAAATTGCCTGATGTTTACTTGGATAGGCAGATACATGAAGAAGGCCACAGGGTTCAATGATCAAAACATTGTGATAATAAGAGCAAAGATAAGGACAGTCTTTCTTACCAAATGTAGATTTAAATAGTTTTTGAATTTGAAATAGTGGGAATTTTTCAATTTTTAATATAACTGGGGAAATTTTGATTCTTGAAACAAAAATGGTAAAGAAATTTATTTATTTATTTTTTTTTTTTTATAAGCGTTTCACCCCGAGCAAGGCATGTCACTGCCACTACTGTGCAGGGGGCTACGTAGAGTGGAGAAAGGCTGGTTAAATATAGGAAATTAACAGAGGGTGGGTGATAGGCGGGTGATAGGCGGGTGAGGATACCGAGAATGAGGGTTGGGTAGATGAGAGTGTTGTGAGAATAGTTGGGAGTTAGTGTGATAGGTGTCTATTGACCCTACATTTAAACACCTGGAGATTGTAACTGTCGGGAAAGCAGACTTGTGGAAGGGAGTTCCACAGGCGGGAAGCGCGAGAAAAGAAGCTGTTGCAGTAGAATTTACGGTTACATCTTATTTGTTTAACTGTAAAAGGGTGGGACCTAGTTGCTAATCTAGTATCTCGTGTAAATTCGTGCTTAGGCGGCACCAGTGATCTAAGCTCATCGGAGCAGAAGCCATGAAAGTACTTGTAGAAGAGGCACAGGGAAGCTACATCACGCTGGTGTGAGAGCGGCTGCAGCCGGTCTGCCAAGTCAGTATCAACCACGATACAGATCCTCCTTTGTATTTTGTCAAGAAGCCCAAGGAGAGCAGCAGGGGCACCCGACCAGATATGGCAGCAATATTCAATACACGGGCGGATGGTAGATTTGTATATGTGCAGAATAGTTTCAGGTGGGAAAAATTTCCGGGCCCTGCACAGAGAGCCGACTTTCATAGCAGCAGATTTGGCAATGGATTCAATATAGTCATTCCATTTGAGGTCCGCCGAGAGTGTAAGGCCAAGGAGGCGTAGTATTTTACTCTCTGGGAGGCTAGCCTGTCTCATGCTAATGGGAGGTAGATGCGATTGTCTATGGTGGTTAGTTGATAACAGCTTTGTTTTGGAGGCATTGAAATTTACCAACCAAAAACCAATAAGCATTGTGTGCAAAATAAGTAATATTTTGACGCAGGAGAGATTGAAAAATAATTGGACCGACACGTTATTCTTAAACAGAAGCCTTTATTCAATCTACATAGGTAAACCATTCTCATTCTGCTGTCAATGACTTCCCCAAATTCCATGGATGTGCAGGTGGTGTAATGGCAAGTGGTTTGGATTAAAAATTTGAGTTGAGGTTGAAAGGTCGATAGATTCTCATTTTTTTTTCAGAATGTGCACCTTAAGATGCTTGTCAACATTACTGTCATTTCTAATAAAATGTTTTGCAAACCCTGTTGGCATCACTATGTTGTCTCTGACATCATACCTGTGGCCATTGAATCTTTTATTTGATTTTCCTGTTGTGCAATCCATATAAATTATGTTTGGTACATTGGGTGGCATATATTAAATAGGAATCAGTAGAATTGCCATACTCTGTAGAAATGGTAATGTTTCTTTTTGAATTTGTAATAGAATTAACTTGATTCATATTGCTGTGCAACAAACAGGGTTTCCTCTTCTATGAGTGATTATGGGATCCAGAATCCACGATCCCAAACTCCAATGATGGTTTGAGTGTAGATGCTTAGATTTGTTAAAATTTGTCTGATGTTTTTATTTTTTTTTAAAGAAACTATAGGCAGGTTTTGGATGTGCCTTGTGGTGCTGTGGATATGAGCCCAGAATGATAATTCGTTACATTCACTTACGCGCAAATGCCTGTGGGAAAGGTATTAAACCATCTCTTCTCCCTCCAGCTATGGGTTAAATAGCAGGACAGATTGGGTTGGCAACCAGTCTACCACAGAAAGTAATGGCAACCTACTGTAAGAAAATTTTCTGCCAAGTCAGTCATGTTACTTTCAAGACATGATCGCATAAGCATGTATCATGTATGGTACTTAACTGACTGACTGATAGGCAGGTTTGGAAAAATCTCTTTAAAATGTGGATATTTTTGACAATGTGTTCAGAGTTATCATGAACTATTTTTGAAATTCCAGGAAAATTTCAGTGCTAGTTGATGATTAATGGGATTCTGTCAGAATTTGGATTGTGTTTCTCGGTGTTTTGACCTGGTATAAAATTATGATAATGTTCATTTTAGTTATTTCATTGGTAATTTGTTTCAGTCACAACTCTTGATAGCTGCACTTAATATAATGCCAAATGAAATCATTAGCATGCTTCTAATAATTTTCTCCATGCAAATTTGCCTATGTGCAAAAATTGGCACTTTTATGACATGATGAGAATGATTAAAATGGCGGTGTGATAAGCTAGGCTTGCAAAATAATTTGGTCATTATATGACTCCTTGAAAATTTTAATCTAGTGTCTAAAAATTCAACACTAGCTTTGGAGAAACTAGATGTAAATTTTTATTTGTGATCGAAAATTATTCTTTTATGCAAACGTATCACAAAATTGTAGAAATTTTAGCAAACTTTCCTAGATGAAGAAAATACCATCAATAAATTTCAGCCAAAATTCTGGTTCATGGTTGTGCTGTGATTTGAAAACTTCAAGTAGCTTTTCTATTAATAATAATAATGTTGGGGGGTGTTTTTGTGTGGCTGGCTTCAATATTTAAACACTTAAAACTGTATATTCTGATTCAACATGTTCCAAGGAAGGTGTTTTTTGTACTATTTATGCATACAAAGATATTTGTAAATTAACCCTTTGTAATAATTAGCATTGAAAAATGTAGCAAAAACAGAATATGATAATGTTATAGATGTTTCTAATTTAAACCCAATATCATTTGCTTATTATTTAAATAAACCATCACAAAATGAATAAATTGTAGAATCATCTTGAATTATTGAATGTAGCCTATGAAATTCTGTCACTGGTATAGTATGTAGCCTACCTTAAAAAGTGTATTATAAGGAAGTATTATAACTATCTGGTAAGGGTTAGGGAAAATAATTAGTTTCAATAGCCGAATACTTATATCTATAAATATACTCTTACTGTAGTAGGACACATTCAAATCAGGTAGGCCACATGCTATACCATGATCAAAGAGGTAGGCCACATACTATCAGTCAGTTAAGTGTCATACATGATACACACTTTGTCAATCATGTCTCAAAAAAGCCATGCCTGACTGGGTAGAAGATTTTCCCGCAGTAGGTTGCCATTACTTTCTGTGGGAAAAAAGTCATTACTTGACTCGTTGCCAACCAAGGCTATAGAACTCAATCTGTCCTGCTATTTAACCCATATCTGGAGGGAGAATCACCAGATTAATACCTTTCCTAAGAGTATTTGCACATAAGTGAACGCAATGAATTCAACTGGAATTTGAACTCAGCTCTCTGCTTTCTCATTCCAAGCCAATGTTCACTGCACCACCATACACAATACCAGCACCTAAAACATTTAATATATTTAGTAAACAGAAAAAAAGGAAAAAGAGCCCTTCAGACTTCATAAAGATCTCTACTAAAAGTAGCAATGCAAACTCTAATAACCAACTTGCATCAGAAATGGAATACAAAATAACTTGTCTTAGAAACCAACATCTCCAATAACTGATTAAAAAGAAAAAAAAAACTTTCACCAACAAACCTGTAGCCAAAAGTGTTACTGATCCACATATAACATCAAGCTGTACTCAGAACAATCATGATTTATAATGGTATCTGACCATAAATATCTCTGTAATGGTTGCAGAGATGTTAAGCAGAAACTAAAACAAACCTCATTAGCATTATGATTAATGATACTATTTTAATAATTCATTAATAAATTGGTTGTTTTGTACCTCTGTGTCGATCATGGTCAACTGTAATACTGCAAAGTAATCCTTGTCAACAAAACAATAATATAGCCCTCTGTCCTATGTTGGTCTTCAAATTCCTTTAGACCACTGTGGTTACCATTTAGTTGACTCTTCACTCATTAATGTGTGGTTTGTTTACTGCTGGCATTGTGATGTGGGTACAGTTTAACTTAACTTAGCTGACATTTGTCTGTTCACAACCATTTGAGTCGTCTGCCATATTGTTTTTTAATCAAAGAGGCTGAGAAGATTGCTGATGAAGCAAACTGAAGTGAAGATGGTTCGACAACTGGGACTCCCACAAAAAGAATGCTTTGGAATAAAGAATTAACTTAGGTTAAAAATGTAAAAATGATTTGGTTTAGATATGACTAGCAGTATAGCCCAACGTTGCTCGGGTGTAAGGAAAGCTTTAAACTAATCCATGGTCCTGGAGCTCAGACTCTTTGGACGTTGACACGAAATACTAAAAAGCAATAGTTGTTTCCAGTTAAAGTGAAACCATAGACTGAAAGAAAAATGAATGAATGTAAGGCAAATTTTGATTTCCTGGTATCGATATCAAATAAGTTTTTTTCATCGTAAACTGAATTTTTAAGGCTAAATAAGTTCTCTGAGTAAATGGTATCATAGCTGAGACTAAGAACTACAATTATACCTACTTAGAGCCAAACCCGAAGCAAAAACTAAAATAAAAGGGCTGAAAAAAATACAGACATACAGGCAGATAAGCAGACACACGCACACCTTTTATATATGTATATATATATATATTATCGATTTTCTGCACTATTATAAGAACTGCAACCTTGAAACTTCTCAATATTGTTTCTTATGTCTTTGTCTATGAGTGTATGAAATTTGATTAAAATCAGACCATGCCTTCTATAACCCAATTTTTTCGTTTATCGATTTTTGATATTTATTGGGGGTACCTTGACACAAAACCTAGCTAAGAGCACTCGCAGACGCTTATAGTACAACTGTGCAAGTTTTCAAGAAAATTGGTTCACCTGTTTCGGAGTCTATAGGTAATGAACACACACACACACACACACACATACAAAGTTCCATTTATAAATAAGTTTAGATTAGATTTGTTGTATACAGCGGTTTTAACCCTTACTTAGAGTTATAATCAAATGACACTTGGATCCCCCTTGGAGTCTGCATCTTGTGTTAGCAGTAACTTAAATTTTGAAGTTCTGGTCTTCAGGCCTGGCAAAAGGTCTTGATTGTGAGGTCTCAGCAAACAGTCCAGAAGCAGTAGTGTGGGTCTCTGTGTGTGTCTCCTGGTCAACTGTCCAAATCTCCAGGTTATGTGAAGTCCTGCATGCAGCAGGGGTAGGGGCAACCAGGGTCTAGGTTCAGTTAGCATCATTCTTTTTCTAAAATTCCATATTCTCAAAACATATTTACTCAAGTGGTTTTCCAAATCTGATGTTGTCCAGCCCCCTTTAAGAGGTGTCAGATGAATCAAGCTGCCTCTTATCTCCAACTCCCTTAACATCTCATCTCACAACATTAATTCATATAGGCAGTGTTAATCTCTCTCTTCCTTCTCCCACTTTCTCAGCCTCTAAGTCTTTGTGATGAATCCAACCTTCAGATGGCATAGGCCAAAAATAAAATGGATTTTCAGTCATTAATCTTTCTTTATCAGCTTGTCACATACTGGTTGTCCTTTGATCAACTTGACCACTCAAGAATTGTCATGGGTGGGAAAGAAAATTATTCCCAATCTCAAAAGTTTATCTTTTCTCTCGTTTTATGACCACACAGTCTTTTTGTTCATGGTCACTGCAAAATAGTAATTAATTTTTTTTATCACTTGTTTTCATAGAAATTCGAATTAATGTAAAACTTTTCTAGATGAATGTCACAGAAATTATGAAAAAAGAACATGTCAGGTTGGCCTTTGTGGGGACACTTCTCTTCTGGGTGGCTAATTCAAACCAAATCATTTTTTCCTGGCTCTTTGTCCAAAGAAATTATAAATGTTATTTTGACAATCATATGTTTTCTTTTTTTCTATTGGACATCTTCAAGGATAGGTTAATGGTCTCCTTATCAGCAGCAAGTAGGAAAGAATGGGTTAATCTTGGTTTTGCTCAATCTTACTGAATTCTATCTAATTAAATTTGGGTTCGATTCTTATTGGAATAGTTTTAAAGCATGATTTTTCAATGCATTTCATTTTTAGCTTTCTTCTCAACTTCAATCCATCATCCTGTGAATTTCAACCTCTGGCGATCCCAGTGTCATAGTTTTAAGATCATTTATTGATGAGTTTGATTGAATGAAATTTCATTTTGTTTTGTGATTCAGACAAACTACATTCCTTAGTTCCACCAGTACAGACCTTTACGACTAAGGCCCGCTAGACACATTGCAAACTACACTCATTTCACTTGCATTTCATTGCTGAGGTTTAAGTTTCACTCAAACAGCATTTTCCATGAATCACTACTTCGTGGAACTGACTCCCAAGAAGATGCTTCCCTGATAACTACAATTTTTACCTGTTCAAGTCTAGAGTTAACCTTTATATTTCCCACATATCCTTATAAACTGTGCTTCTTATTTCTTGCTTTGTGGAAATGATTCCCAGGGAGATGCTTCCCTGATCACTACAATCTTAATTTGTTCATGTCTAGGGTTATTGTTTATATTCCCTACATATCCTTATAAACTGATTTTTAGTCTGTGTACCTCCTTACTTTGACTGGCTCTTGGGCCTTGTACATAGTAAACGCTATTGAAAAAAAAGAAGTTGGTCCTAATGGGTTTTAACCAATTTTTTTTAAGGTTTGAATCTTGAACAATTCCTGGAAGTGATGAAACCAAAAATGCAAGTAAAAGATGAAGATGAAGAAATTCGACAAACATTCATGGCATTTGATTCACAATGTAAGTAGCAAATTACGATTGAAAACTCTTTGTTAAAACACAACAAATTTTTAAGTCACAAACCCTTTGATCAAAGTTTATCAAATTTAGTTTGAGATTGTTAGTAGAAATATCATTAAATAGACATGAACATTTCTTTTGGGAAACAATTTTGATTGGTTTTTCATTTTGAGATCAAACTGGATATAGAAACATGGTGGGTAGGTCAAGTAAAAGTTATTTAAAAAAAAAAATATAACCTTATATATTGCCTTTTAGCCTGTATCCCTTCTCGAATAAAGTTTTGGTTCAATCAGATTATGAATTTGTAGACGAGGTAGTGTTTGTTTTTTTACTGTGATTTTGTAATACAAACAGGTGATATTAAGCTAGTTCCTCTGTGAATTTGCTAAATTTTATTTTTGTAGAGATCAAAATGCAGGGGGTGGAAGATTGTGTTGCAGCATGGTGTTCACTCATCATCATTTTACAGATGTACTCATGTCTTAGAAAAACACATGAATCTGTCTTCCTCTCTCTATGGGTTAAGTAGCAGGGCCAGTTGGACATTCTTGCTTTGAGTGGTAGCCTGTATGAAAACTGAATTCAAATCTCAGTTAAAAGAGAAAGCTAAAGTTTACTGAACCCAGGACAAGAAGTTGTGCAGAGCTATGATCATCAATGTCCTGAAGGGGCACGACACATAGAAGAAGTAGTAATAAATCCGATACAAGTCTGGATTAGAGGCCTGAAGAAAAATGGATCATGTTCTGCATTCTATTCCAGCAACTGCACTGGTACAAAACTGTATTGATTTATTCTTTCCTTTGGACTCTGTTAAAAATGATGTGACATGGATCTTGACATATGAGCAGCTCAAAGTCTCCATAGCTCCTGCCCAGGCATGTAGGACTCTGCACTATACCATTGTCTCTCAAGCTCAACAGTTTCCAATGCAGAACTTTCAAAATTTTTTTTTTACCTCTTTGGCACCAACAACAGTGAAATGCATTCATCTCCCTCAACTACATAGCAGACCCTATATACAGTGATGCTGATAGTTATGCATCCTGTGTCTCTGAGGCATAAAAATATAAAAGAATGCAAGAAAATCATATCCATGCATCCCAGAGATGCACCTCAATTTTTTCATAATAAAAAAACGATATATGTGGTTTTTCAGCTAAGTGGCAGAAAGTAGCTTTGTTTTATTTGAACTGAAAATATGAAAGAACTTACCGCCTTTTTTTGCATGTTTTCTTTTTCTTTTCTCCCACCATTTCTATCTAACTGTTGTCTGCTTTCTTGAAAACTGAACAATTTGAATTTGTGAGAAGGTTGGTGTGATGAAATGAATTACATCAGATGGGGTACAAGGTGGGGGTCAGATGGCTTTAGTTGTTTCCCATCTCCTTCCACAGAGAAAAAAATTAGTTGATTTGAACAAATTCCTAACTTAAATAAATTCATTTTCTTCAAAATAAATTGGGCCATCGAAAACCAGCCTTACCAATACCATTATTGGGGATGGATAAAGCCATGAGTACCAACAACTTCTTCAAATAATCATATGTACAAAAGCCTTATGTTTTTTTTTAGCGCCTAGAAGAAACACTAAAAAATAAATAAAACTGATCTTTTCTGTTAATTCACTGCGAAATAAAAAGCCTGGTAGCTGATAGGTACCTCTACTCATTTTCAATATTTAAGTTTTAAAATTAAATTTAAAAAATAAAAACTTTAATAAAAGTTTTTATTTTAGTTTTAATTGAAAGCTAAATGATTAAATTTATTATTTTCAGTAAGTAATATACTCTGGTGTATTCCAAACAGAAATTATATTGATTAAAATCCAAAATTTTTCAATTTTCTTTTAATTTTAAAATGTTTTGGTCATTTTTTTTTAGTGAACGACACATTTGTAAACAAACATTGATTCTAGCTTTTAAAAATCTTGCAAAAATAAAATATACTTCTATGACACGTTATTTTTTAAAAATCTTCAAATTTAATGTTAAGTAAATCTGATTTACACAATTATTACTTATTTATAGCATAAAATTTAGACTCTATTTCTTAATCAAGGAATGTTGATCTTTCTGACCTTTCCCTCCATATGATTTGACATGTGATGACAGCCAGATGCGAGATAAGCTATGTGCCTATGGTGATCACAAATTACATAAGTGCCCAAATGTTTTCCCTATAATGGGGAAAAAACTGTGAAAAACATGACCTTCTAATGTACACACAGAAATTACCATACAAAAAAAAAGAACTTCAACTACACAAAAAACAAATTTAAATTATTTTTAAAATATGAAGGCTTGATGATCTGTATTAAATTTTTCAATTTTTGATTAGTAAATATAGTCTTCACTTAATGTAATGACTAACCAACAAATCTTTGAAGTATTTTTAAAATATTTTTGAAACTTCATAAAATATTATAATTAAAAATACAAATTAAAACAATTTTTTTAAAATTTTAAAATACTTCAAAGATTTGTTGGTGTTAGTTATTCAGTGAAGACTATATTTACTTATCAAAAATTAAAAAGTTTAGTACCACTCAACATGCCTTCGTATTTTTAAAATAATTTTAATTTTTTTTGTATATTTGAAGTTTTTTTTTTTATGGTAGTTTCTGTGTGTATATTAAAAAGTCATGTGTTTCACAGTTTCTTCCCCTTACAGGAAAAAAATTTAGACAATTTTGTCAATTTCGGTCGTCATACACTTATCTGGCTGTCATTATGTGTCAAATATACGTAGAAATGTCAGAAAGATCAACACTCTATGTTTAAGAAATAGTTTTATTCTAAATTTCATACTATTAATAAGTAATACTTGTGTAAATCAGACTAATTTAACTTTAAATTTGTTAATTTTCTAAAAAAACGTTTTGGTAAATCTTTGCTCCCTTTTGGGACCTGACTTTCTGACCTTAAACATATAGGAAGTCCGTATGATTTTAAATATTCATTCTGAGTTGCAACGAAACCTCTCACTCCAATTTCCACTGCTCTAATAATTACATTATATCCTTCCTTTATCAGCTCTGATTTTAGATTTTCATATTTATTAGTTTTATATTCGTGGCTTTGTTCCATCTGGTTTTCATAAGGTACTGTTAATTCAACCAGGATGATTTTATAGTTCATCATTGATAGAAGAACAATATCTAGTGGCACACCTTTACTTGATATTATTTTGGGGTAATCATTATACCAACCAGAAAAGTATTCCAAATGCCACCAGAACTAAGGAGATTTTGTTCAGGTATAGCTAGATATTTGCTTGTTTGCTTTGAGTCTACATATGTTTTTCCGTCTGCAACAAATTTCTGGATTGAATTAGATGACTCAGACTTCTTTCTTTAAAATTTTGACCAGCTCATCCAAAACACTATTGTGTCTCCAGGTATATTTTTCCATTTTACAGGAACTAAGAACATGTTCTAATGTTTGTGGATTTTCCTTACACAGGGGACAAGTTGGATTGCTCTCTTTCTTTTATTGTTCTTAGATGATAGCAGGTCATATGTAGAACATATTAAAAAAAACTCAACCTGAGTGGAGCTATCTTCCAAATGTCCTTCCAAGTAATAGATTTCTGCAGAGCCTCCTCCCAGTTTGTTCACTGGCCTTGTTGAAATTGTTGTACTCATTTTACAAGTTTTTTTATTATTTTCTTCTTTCCTTACATTTTGGATAACTATGTCTCAGTGATCTTTACCAGAAGTTTTTGACCACCACTGCCTTTCATTTAGTCCTAACCCTTGTTTTCCTGCTTGGATGTATACAGTGACTTCATTGAACGCTAGATTGTCTTTAGGACTTGTTATCGTCTCTCTGACCTTCCACTTTCTCCCTGTTTTTAATGTAGGATTTAAAGATTTTACTACTTTATCTTTGGAGTCCTCTAACATCATTTAAAGTTTGATTTTCCCAGATTCATGCTCCTCCACAATTGATTTAAATGGTAACTTTAGCTTTGCTTGTCTGCAGTACAAACCTGGAAGTAAACTCAACCATTTTGGATATATTTGTTTATCTTTCTATCAACTGTAATATAAATCAACAGTTGATGACGTGACTGTGGCTTGAACCCCAACCATCACCAGCAACAGAAAATACATGACTATTGCAACTATCAAGTCAACCTCATAATGCAATTAATTAGCAATCTTAATACAAGGTGCGATGGATAAATTGTCGTTTAAATTATGCAAAAATGAAGATAAAACTGATATCTCGTTTTAACAGATCTGTTTACCAAAGTTACACAAAAATATCTTGAAATACTAAAGAGTAAATTTATTCAATAAAATTCAAATTGGCTTCAATAATTCCTAATCTACAGCAACTCTTCTGGATGGTCTCCTTGTTTAAGCTGGTGAATGCTGCCATAGTCTTTGCCTTCAGTTCATCTTTGGTGTTTTTTAGTTTTCTAGCATTTATAATATTAAGTCTTGCTTAAGTTACTTGCCATAATGTATGTTAGATAAAAAGGACACTAAAAAAGTCTTTCGAAAGCAACCAGGACCCATTTATCGCAATGTTAGCATTAAGAACTTCTCCATTAAAAAATAAATTGCCGTTACCAGCCCAGCAGTTGATGAAAAGGACTCTTAGGACAAATCTTCCTAATATTTTACACAACAAAATAATGAAAAAGTGTGAAACAGACAAAAATCACAAAAATTTAACGAATTACCAAGTGTAAACAAGAATGACATTGTTCGTATATGATTTCAAGAAAAATGGAACCAGAAAGGTAAAGTAGTTAAAACATTGCAAGAACCTCGTTCGTATTTAATAAAAATGGAACAAGAAAGTTATCTAAAATGCAATAGACATCATCTTCTAAAAACAAATGAAAATCCTTCATGCATCACAACTACACAATACAACTATGAAAATATATTTGAAGAAAACAGTCAAAGACAAAACGCATCACAAACGCACACACAAAACAAAACACAAATTAATCGCACAAGATATAGGGAATGAACAAATAGATTTAATAACTGAAAAAAGAAAAGTTTTTAAGTTTTTGTAAAAAAACAGATGTTAGATATTCATGAGTTGTTCCTCTTTGAATGTAGTGACTCGTACTACTCCTTCTACTGCTACCTCCCACCACATAATATATACATTAGGAGCCAGACTACTGTAATTCAGTTCTCAATAAATACTTTATGTTAACACATCTTTCTTATTCTTTCCATCTTGTTACCCTTTTTACTAACATGCATTTGTACCTAATATAAAATTGTATCAGCCTAATATAAAAATGTTCACATTTTTTTCTTTTTACCATGTTTATCATCTTTCTGGTTCATGACATTATTACACTATCTTCCCAGGTTTTTGTCCATCTTCATAGACCCTGAAAAACACTTTCTCATTAATTTTGAAAGATTTAGTGTCCTTTTTGTTATCTTTGGTATTTTCTCTAGTATTGTTTTTACCAGAGCTCATGTTGCGATCTTTTGATGCTAATGATTTTCTCTCGCACTATGTATTGTATTCATTTCTATGCTTGGTCCGCTTAGGAGATTTTTGTAGCCTAGCATATATGCTGATCCCTTAAGTTTATGTAGTTTCTAGTGACGTTCTCTATCTATTATTTCGACTTCATCCCATAGAGGGTGGTGATCCCCTTTCTCCCTCCCTATATCTACGCCTAATTTCTCTATCTCCCCTTGTGATGTTCTTGTAGCCATAGCTTAAGGGGGCAGCTTGTTTCCACACAGTCCTTAGTCATGCCCTCCTCTGTTGGGGGTCTTACTTGGGAAAGGTACCTATGAAGTGTAGAACCATTTCTGAAGATCATCCTGATGTTATATGGACCATATATACTTTGTATTTTCTCCAATAACCCCTTCACATAGGGTAGACAGACCGAGGCTGTTTTCTGAGAGTTGTTATCCTTATGCACCCTCCCTTCCACGTCTTTGGAGCTGTTGTCAAATATCCTGGATAATTGTTACATTGTAGGGTACTGCTTATACTGACCATTTCCTGTTCGCGTGTCTCTGGGTCATTGCTTATGACTTTTGCTTGATGTTGTTGGCAGCAGACAATCCCTTTCTTTACATTGTATGGGTGGTAAACTTAAGGAATCAGTGCATATGCTAGGCTACAAAAATCTCCTAAGCTGACCAAGCATAGAAAGTGCTACAGAAAACTACTAGCATCAAAAAATGGCAATATGAGCTTTTCTCGTCTTCCAAGTTGCTGCATTTTTCTCTAAAAACTTGTTTGTATCTTTGAAAATAGGCAGAAAAGATAATTCCATCTGAATTGTATATAAATTCAGATATGGCTTTTGCCACAGCGTCAGGAGTGAAAGAACTTTGAGAAATTTCCATTTTCTTCAGAGTTATTTCCAACAACTACTGATGTTGTTGAATTTCTACCACAGAAGCCAATATTTCATTCATATTTGAGGAACCTGTTTCTTTTTCTACACACCAAAAAAAAAAAAAAAAGAAATTAAACCAATGTGGTTCAAAATTTGTTTTTGTCACTGTTTTCCTGTGCATTAAAGAAAAAGATAATCTTTTTTTTTCTCCTTGTTATCACTCAGTTTGTCATCACCACTATTATAACTTGCTTTCTAACGATTATGACATTAAGTCTCGCTTAGACTACTTGCCATGACATCTGTTATAATACACTAGTCTGACTCCAATGAGATTTTTAGATTCTGCACTATCCTCAGATTGACAACCAAATACTCTGAAATATTTGTTTTAGAGCTTCTGGCACAAATGCCAAGCAGTACAGCATTTTCAGATTCCTGGCAGAGTGAATTGTGCCATGGTGTTCATTTTCTTACAAACGGTGCCCAACTGACCCTACTATACCGTGAAACTGACAAAAACAAGCAACATGCATGCACAAAATTAAGAATATAAAATGACGACAATTTACTCATCACACCCTGTATATAATATACTCATTTTTTTTTTCTTTTTTTTTTTTGTGTAACATTTTGCTGTAGTAGAATTATCTTCCTTGCATTGGCAATGAATATTTAGACTCACCTGTGCAAATCTAATAATTTTTTATTGTGAATTTAATGTTTGTTTATTTGAATTTCTTTTGAATGACAAATGAGTTTGTTGTGATGGCTGAAATAATTTTTTGCAAGAATATTTCTTTTTTTTTTTTTTACAGGCAATGGTTTCCTAAAAGTGGAAGATCTGAAAAAGGTTTTTGCACAGGTTGCCCCCAATTTTCCAGCTCAACAGATTGAAAGAGTTTTCCAGTAATCCATTTCTTTGAATTTCACTATGGCCTTTATCTGCATTATTAATGACTTTGCTTCCCCCTGCATTCTTTTTCAAGACATCTCAGTTGCAGTAACATTATTGTTAATTTCAAGGTTGTTTTCTGTTGCTATAGCAGGATATGAAAACACAACTATGAAATTCAAACACATTATTGTTCATGGATCAGTCACCTTCATTGGCAGGATAAACTTTTTGTATGCTAAATAAAAGTTACGTGCAAAAGTTAAAAACTGATTTTGCTGAATTTTTTATTTGCTCTGCAAAATCGAACAGTCTGCTTTTTATTGTGCACATTCTGTTGAGAATATAAAACAAGCAGACATTTTCAAGAAAGTTTATAGTCAATACCTGATTACTAAGCTGTTCTTAATCTGGTAAAGAACCACTAACAATGGCCTGTGAATTTAGTCTGCTAATCATTACTCCATGGTATACAACCCAGTAAATGTTTTAATCACGTATAGGGCTATGATAGCATGACACTCAGTTAGGATAAAAGTTGCTAAACAATTAACATGGCCTGCTATAAAATGTTAAGTTAGTGAAAATAGCCATTACTAGTAATGGCTCATCTTTCAGAAGCTCAATCAGTTTTAGGAGTCTAGCAGCTCAGCTTCAGGAAACACTATTACCTCTGGCAGCAAAGACTCATTGCACTGAAAGAAGTAGGATCAGGGTTAATGCCCAAGGTGGATTGAGGAAACTGAACAATTTTTGTACCTAATCCATGTGTATATGGGATTTCTGCTATTAAAAAAGTTTTTTTTTATCTCAACTAATTAAAAGTATTTAAAGAAAACCATTCATGAGTAATTATTAAATTTTTCCTTTAAAAAAATTTAATTCAATTTTCAATCAATGAAAAACAGTTGGGAGTGAGATATTTTAATCAGTCAGCAAGCTGTTAAAAAGGTTGTTGCTGAAATCAGATAACAAAAAATTGAATCTTTTCTAAAAAGTTATTTTTAACTTTTACCTATGAAAGAATTCCAGTTTTTTTGGTAAAAATTTATAATTGGAGGCATTTTAAATTCAGGATTCATGCATGCAAATCAAATACTGCAGTTTTAAATGAAGTATCAAACTTGAGGGCTGCCCCAGGTGGTACAAACACTAGCTATGCCCAATTTACAGTGGCTACTACTGTGCATTATATTTTACCAGAATGAAATATATATAAACACTTAGATATGCAAAAAAACAATGTTGCATTTTTATTAAATAAGTATTTGTTATTTTAATCATGAAATTATTTTAAAAACATGGGAATATTTTGTATGATTTTAAAAAAAAATTGATGAAAATTTATTGTACTAAGCTACGCTCCTTAGTAAAACTAACAGTACTTTGTACCTCCTTACTTGTTTGTACTTTCTCCAAAAATTTAGTTTTAATCGGTCAGTGTATAATTATTTTAGAGAGTGTGATGGAGTAACGAAACTCACAAAATTTTATGGAGAGATATATTCACCCCAAGCAAAAACGATAATACCATTAAGAAGCAAGGGGGTTATTGGAAGTGAAAGAGAATGAAAATTTTTTAGAAAGAACTGGAAACCCAATCCTGAACAAGAATCAAGAAATAAACCTCTAGTCCTGTTCAAAAGACAGAAGAGGAGTGTAAACTGGACGATAGGCAAACCTATCTACCCCTATTGGTGGAGGAGTGAAAAAAAATAAAATGAAATAAATAGTAAACAAAATTTCAGAGTTCAAGCACAGACGTTAGGCATAGAGCTGAAGCAGGATTTAGAAGGAACTGGAAACTCAGTCTTAAACAGGATAAGCCCTCTACTCCTGTTCAAATAACTGGGGATGAGTGTGAAATGGACAATAGTTTTGGACAGTTACTTCATAAATCTTAACCGAACATGCAATACCTTATATGAAAATTGGAAAAATGTTATAAAAAAAAAAACTTTGTTGGTCGAGTTGAATCAAACTTGTTTGAATGAATTCTTGCTAAGTATACATTCATATTTTATAAATTAATGTTTATCCCGAAACTAAACGTAAGCAAATTTTCTCCTTTACAGAGAACTTGACAGCAATGGCGATGGCAGAGTGAGTTTTAAAGATTTCGAGTTCATGATGAAACATGGTAATGAATCGGCAATTTGAGAAAATCCAAAGTCCCAATTTCAGAGAACAGAACATGTAGAAAGAACTTGTCTTTTGCAATGCTTGATCATATAACCTGACGATGGTTGGAACATGAACTAGAGCCAATATTAAAAGAGAACACAAAAGGGAAGAGAGAAAAGACGCAAGTGGGGATCATTTTAAGAAACAAAAGAACTTTCTCAGATAGCATTCGGGAATTTATATTTTAGTTTAAAGAAAAGAAAAGCAAAATGTACTATGTATGCTTTAGCATTTCAAACAAAAGATGGGTAATTCAACTTTGCTTGACTGTGAAAGTCTTCCATGTCTGAATAGTACATTTGCATCGCACATTCTGAGAATAAATATTGCATTCCTTGTTCAAATGTCTTTACTTTTGGCGTCTGTTTGACCCCATTAGGTCAACCTACTTACTTATACTAACTTCTCTCCACATATACATATGTGTACATTCCCACATATACTTACAATGTGATTTTGCTTAAGTTTACATATCCACTGATTTCTTTTTTTCTTTTTTCGTCCTAGCGTTCTCATACTCACACATATATACACTTCATAAGCATAGGGTTTCCATGCGCCCATGTAGTGCTGTATATATACGCACACACATATCACTGCTAAATAAATTTGTCGCATTCTCAATCTCGCATGGATTTATGTGCGTATATGTGGTCATGTTTGTGTACGTATGTACATACATATATATAATTGTATCTGGGTATATGGGCATAAATATGTACTTGATTGTCTTGTATATATCTTGTGTATATAAAAGTATATGCCGGATTGAGAATGCGACAAATTTATTTAGCAGTGATATGTGTGTGCGTATATGTACAGCACTACATGGGTGTGCGGAAGCCCTATGCTTATGAAGCGTATATATGTATGAGAACGCTAGGACCCAAAAAGAAAAAAAGAAATCAATGAATATATGTAAACTTAAGCAAAGTCACATTGTAAGTATATGTGGGAATGTACACATATGTATATGTGGAGAGAAGTTAGTATAAGTAAGTAGGTTGACCTAATGGGGTCAAACAGACGCCAAAAGTCAAAGGAATTGTTTTTTTCAGAGGTCAAACCCTTTCAAGATGGTCTGAACAACTTCAATGCCATTATTTGGAACTGGACTCTATTTCTTTCTCCCCTCTTTTCTCCCCTCCTCCTCTTTCCCCTTATATTTATTGTCTTTTATTTGTTTGTTTGTAATTTTATGTTTATTATTATTATTTTTATTGTTATCCTTCTCTTCATTTTAAAAAAAGATTCATTCCGGCAGAAATTTTGTACCAGATGGAGGATATATTGTAAGGTCTGATGATATGAGCTAATTAAACTCATTGAAATGAGCTATGGATTATAACTGATATGATGTGTTGAGTTTTCCTTTATAAAGTTCATATAGCTCTGGTTAACACCCATTGAGCTCTGTATATGGATTTACCAATTAATATTTTATATTAAGGTAATCTTGTTGGATTATCCTCACCGTTTACGGACTGACAGCTTATATATATCCAGGTAAAGAGAACCAACAGTTTTAGAATTCTGAGTTCTCTGGCATTTAATTTTTTTTAACAAAGTACTCAATACAATATATATCGTAGAACAAAATGCAATTATAATTAAATTTGTTTTTTATTTCCATGTCGCAATGTAAATTAAAATAATTTCAAATAAAAAAATAATTAATTAATGTCATGGTCATGCACGTGTTAAAGCTGTTCTTCCTATAAACATTTTAGAACATTACTACAGTATTCATAGCTAATTCTATTAATTAAGTTTTTTAATGAATATTGTCTCAAGGATCTGTAGTTTGCTTTTGTTGTTTTCTTGATGTAGGATAGTTGTTATCAATCGTTTTTTTTATATTATGAATGTAGACAGGAATGTTGATAAAAAAATAAAAAATCTCATTTGTGCTAATATATCTCTCGTTGATCCTAATAAAAAATTAAATTTAATAATATATTATAAAAAATACAATACTATTAATTTAATTATCTGTAATAACTCCTCCCCACCAATTGATGTGTTATGTAAAACCAACATTAGATATAAATTCAAATGTCCCTTGGGAGAATGTATCTTCAACAAAAAAAACAAATATATATGTTGGATTTACAAAAACAACATTAACAATGTTTTACGTTACACATGTCTGACTATTTGTTCATTTCTAGACATCTACAACAACATTCCTGTCTATTGCACGACTCAGTTTCATGAAACTCAGTCATGCCATAGGTGTAGGATTATATATATATATATATATGTGTGTGTGTGTGCCCAGTCTGTAAATGGTGAGGATAATCCAACAAGGTTACCTTAATATAAAATATTGGTAATTAAAATTGAAAAGCAAAAATCTTTCACCACAGATTGAATGGAAGATTATAGGGAAATCCCAAACCCCCAATAGCTTTAGAGGCAGATGCAACTTATGCTTAGATGAAAAGATTAGAATTATCAAGTTCAGAGAACCTAGCCAGTTGTTAAATCAGAGAAACGATATAATTTACAAGTGCCGTCATAGAAATAAATTTAAACTATCCGACACATAAAATCCTGGAATCACCACCTTCCGACACCCTTACCAGATCTCCCATAATTGGGTGGATCATTCGTTAGAAAAATATGCAGACCAAATAAAGTGAGGTTAAGAACCCACGGTCCAATAGAAAGACACACCCATCTAAGTAAACAATGACTTCATATTAGTATTAGTGTACATAAATCTGAAAGAAATATCCTACCATGAACTATGTAATGAAAAATGTTCACTATATTGACTTCAACATGGTAAATGAGGCATCCAATTATGAGGTGAGATATGTCTCTCATAAAAAGGGGTGCACCTAATTTTGTGAACGTTCATATGTATTATTGTATGCATTATGGTATGTAAAATAGGGCACCTAAATAGATGTGTATTTCATTTAGATAATTAGGTAAAATTTTTTCCATCGTGTGGGAACACCTAATTAGATGTGAGGTTATGTCATCTTTGGATAAAATCAATTATGCATTCTCAAACTAAATTTGCCCCTGTCTAATGATTTTCTCCCCATATCACTTTGTTTTTGTTTTTTTTTCAATTGGAGTAGATAGATCTATCTATCACCCGGTTCACACTCCACCCATGTCTATGGAACAGGTTAAGAGGCTCATCCCTTGTTCCCTGTTTAGGATGTGGTTTCCGGCTTTCTCTTTTCCAATCTTTTCACTTTTACGTAGCCCCCTGCACATCAGTGGCGTTACTGCCTTGCTCGGGGTGATACGATTAAAAAAAAAAAATATGGATAAATCAACAACCCACATGAAGTAGAATGGTATAAATAGATATAAACAAGTAATGTTTATTAAGAAATTAAAAAAGAAAATTACCACATTTGGAAATTAAATGTACACAAACATACAGGGAATAGAGAAAACTACTAGTACACTGATGTAAGTTATATATATATATATATATATATATATATGCGTTTATATGTAGTCATGTTTGTGTATGTATGCACATATATATAATCGTATATGGGCATATATATGTACGTGATTTTCTCGCATATATATTGCGTATATTGAGAATGCGAAAAAATTTCTTTAGCAGCGATATGTGTGTGCATATATATATATATATATATATATATATATATATATATATATACAACACTACTTGGGCACGCGGAAACCATATGTTTAGGGTGTAAGTATGAGAATGCTAAGACCCGTAAAGAAAAAAGAAAAAAAGATAGGAATCAATGAATATATGTAAACTTAAGCAAAGTCACATTGTAAGTATATGTGGAAAGAAGTTAGTATAAGTAAGTAGGTTGGCCTAATGGGGTTAAACAGCCGCCAATAGCCAAGGGAATTGGTTTTTTTCAGAGGTCAAACCCTTTCATGACAGCCTCAGACAGATCCAACACCAATATTGGGAACTGGACTATTTCCTTGTTGAATTCTTTCTTTCCTTCTTTCTCCTCTTTCCCCTTACTTTTATTGTTATTTATTTGTTTGTTTGTAATTTTATGTTTATTATTATTATTGTTATCTCTCTCTTCATTTTAAGAAAAAACTCATTCCAGCAAAAAATTTTGTACCAGATGGAAGGTATATTGTAAGGTCTGATGAAATGAGCTAATTAAACTCATTGAAATGAGCTATAGTTTATAACTAATTGAAATGACGTGTTGAGTTTTTGTTTATAAACTCTCTCTCTCTCTATATATATATATATTAATAAACATATTAATATATATATATATAATACAGCTCTGTCCCATACATTGAGCACTGTTTTATTATCACCTGAATAATAATACTGTACATATGTACACCCTCCTCATACATATATTTGTTAATTTACATTACTATATATATATATATATATATATATATATATATATATATATATATATATATGTTTAATACTTAGTTTTTGGTCATAATAGGTTTAGACCAGTGCACATTTGTATTAAAATTGTTTGATGCAATTATTTTGTAGAACTTTTGAATATTTTCCATTTTTAAATGAGTTATTTCGCTACACAGGTTTCTACCATGAGTGGTGTCTTCAGGCAATTTTTAATAACTGATTTTAACGTTTACTGTTTTTCGTTTTAAGAACACTCTTGTAATGGTGTTTTATTTGAACGTTCATGTGGCTGGGAATTTATGAACACGCAACTTTAAATTAAAACAGATTATAACATTTTCATCCATGGTTGTATGAACCTAAGAGGTATTTCTTAGTGTGGATGCATTTAGTCATAATTTCCGTTCTTTCATTTAGCAGTTCGTCTTAATTTAGGAATATCATAATTTCTAATTTTTCTTCTTGGCACAGTCTACATATTTTTCCACTGTTGTAAGGCTTGGCTGTTTATACAATGCTCCACGTTATGTCTGGGTCTTTTAACGTGGAGCATTGTATAAACAGTCAAGCCTTACAACGGTGGAAAAATATGTAGACTGTGCCAAGAAGAAAAATTAGAAATTATGATATTCCCAAATTAAGACGAACAGCTAAATGAAAGATTGGAAATTATGACTAAATGCAGCCACACTAAGAAATACCTATGTTGTGGATCTTGGGTTAGATCTAATAAATACACAACACAGAGTAATACGGTAGAAAACGCAATATACTGAAGAGAAATATATATATATATACAGAGAGGGTTAGTAGAACGTCGTACAATACGGTTAGTCAAATACGAGAGAATACGAGATAATATGAGGTGTGAGACGTTGCAATGTTACTCTCAGAACTAGATCGCTGGGATACACTAAAACTGTAGTTCACTAATGATTACTACTATATATAGTCTTAGGAAGAGTCCATATTAGTGTAAACAGAGAAGGTGCCCAAACACCCCCCTCTCAAGTTTTTTTTTTTTTTTTTTTTTTACTTGGAATGTCCTTTTAATATTTCTTCCTTTTTGGATCAATAATTAACTGCCCCATTGTTTTTCTTTTTCTTTTAGACCTCCTCTGTTGAGGTTCCAACTGGGACATTTGCATATCATGTTTCATAGATGATGACTAATGCCGATTCCTCCTGAGACGTGTTGATTTCATCTTTCATTAGCCTTTTTCTTATTTGATTTATATGCTGCTTGTGGGTGAACCTAGGTCTGTCGATCATATTTTCAATTCGTCTTTTGATGATGCCTGTTTCCCAGAATGACATGTTATTTTTGTAATTTTTGAAAAACTTTTTTGTTTTGACTAAAGGTTCGCATTGGTGTGATGATTGCTGGTACATGTTCTTTTTGATTTGGAATTAATTTGTTGAACACCGACCTCACTTTCCATGCAAACATCAATTCGGCGGTGGCAGTGTCAATGGTGCTGATTTATTTGGTGTTATTCTGTACACCTGTAAAAGTTGTTGGAGAGCTTTTCTCGTTGGGGTACCAGATACTTTTTTTTAGAGCCCTCTTTAGGGTGTCTACAAAGCACTCTGCCAGGCCATTTGACCTTGGATGATATTGAGGGGTTTTATTATGTTCAACCTGAAATGTTAGGCAGAATTCTTTAAACGCTTCAGAAGTGAATTGAGTCCCGTTGTCACTCACTAGACAGTTGACAACACTGAAACGAGCGGATAGATCATGTAAATAGTTTACTGTGTTTCTTGTCGTTGGTCTCTTGCATTGAAACATTTCAGGTTACTTCGAATAACTATCCACAACTACCAAATAGTATAGTCCATTAATAGGACCAGCGTAGTCAATATGGATCCTTGACCAGGGTCGATCTGTTTTCAGCCAAGGTTTGTGTGTTATTGGCAGTGATTTAGCAGCTAGGGCGCAGCCCTTGCATTTATCCACTATGTTCACAATATCTGTATTCATTTTCGGCTAATAAACATAACTCCTCATTAAGCTCTTCATTCGGTTCCTACCAGGATGGCATGTATGGAATTCTTTTAATATCCTTTTCTGTAAAGTTTTAGGCACAACTACCCTATCACTGTACGTTATCGCATATGGAGAGGCTTTCTGCAATATTTTGGTCTTTTTCAGCGATTTTTTGTTTTCGTTTCTTTTATGAATTCATCCTTTATAGCTTTGTATTTGATTTCTTTTAATGATATGGGCAGCTTCCTAATTGTGTTACACAGTGTATTCTCTAATTCTCCTTCAGATCTTAGTGCAGCAATAATGGAGTCTTCAAGTGGTTCTATCTGTTGAGGAATCAGTCTCGATAGACTGTCCGCATGCCCAATTTTGCTAGAAGGTAATAAATATTGCAATTTAAAATTATAATTCAATAATATAGTATCCCACCTCGACAGTCGGTTTACTGTGTACATGGGTAGACCTTTTTTAGCACCATATGTTGTAATTAATGGTTTGTGGTCTGTCTGGAGGGTGAAGAACCTTCCGTGGATGTACCTGTGGAATTTAGTCATGGCAAATATGATGCCTAAGGCTTCTTTCTCTATCTGAGAGTAGCTTTTCTCAGCTGGAAGCAGTGATCTGCTAGCGTGGGCGATCAGCTTTATAGTTTCGTCTTCTATCTTATGTAATATTCACGCTCCGATCCTGTGCAAACTCGCATTGCTGGCTATCAGTATCTCTAATTTTGGATCATAATGTGTCAGGAATAAATTGGACGTCAATATTTTTTTAATGATTTCAAATGCCTGTTGTCATTCGTTTGACCAAGCCCAGGCCTTAGTAGTTCATTAAGGGGTGCTCAAAGATTGTGTAAATTCGGTATGAAATCTTGGTAGTAGCTGACTAGTCCCAGAAAACTCTGTAGCGATGCAATATTATTTGGTGCTGGCATATTTTTGATCACTGAAGATCTAGTTGGATCAGGCTTTTTGCCATCTTTGTTTATTATATGGCTCATGTATTTAATCTCTTCCAAGAAGAAATCGCACTTTTCCTCTTTGACCTTAAACCAGTAATTGCGAATTTGTTCAAAAACTATTTTTATATGTTTAGTGTGCTGCTCAATCATTTCACTTTTTATTAAAATATAGCGAAATTGAATTCTGCCAACATCATATCCATGACTTGCTGAAAAATAGCAGGGGCTACTTTTACGCCAAATGCTAATCTTTCATGTTTATATAGACCTCTATGCCTAAGAGTTTCGAGCTTTCTTCGTCTACAGGAATCTGTAGATATGTCTCGCCTATTTTGGAGAAATATCTGCCTCCACTTAATTTTGTAAATACTTCTTCCAGACTCGGAAGTGGGTAATGGTAATCCTTTACTGCCTCATTCAAACCTGTTGAGAAATCCACGCATACGCATATTTCCCTAGACTTTTTGTTAACGTAGGTGATGCCAAATGTATTCCATGTTGGATATAATTTCCGAGCTGGTTAATCTGTCCAGTTCGCTGTTTATTTTTTCTAGTGCAGTGAAAGAAACATTTCTTTTTTTCTAAATATTGGTTGAGCATTTTCCTTTAACAGTATTTTTGCCGACATTTTTTTGGAGAAAGCTTTTTAATTCTGATTTTGTTTTTGGTTTCCAAAGTTAAGCTTTTAATTTTTTACCATATGAGCTGATTGGTAAGTCCCAAAGGTTAAAACTTTGCATCCAGTCAGTCCCAAACAAGTTGTTGGTATTTTTTAATATGTACATTTTTAATTTTTTTGTAACTTCATTGAATGTCACATTCAAAATCACTTCTCCTTCAAAATTAATTTTCTTTCCCGTGACTGATCTCACCATTTTTTTTGTTTTTAATAAAGTAGGTTTATTCAGACGTCTCCATGTTTGGAAGCTAATTATTGAAATGTCAGATCCGGAGTTTACAGTTTTGTAAGCACTTTTGAATGTTAGTATCTTCGTCTTCCTTGGTCCTTGTTACTTTCACTCTACTGATTCTGCATTTAGAGGCTTTATGTCCTTTTTGTGACAGTTTCGACATGTTTTAAATTTAAAAGGGCAATCCTGATACCAATGGTATTCACCACATCTATAACAAGGACTTGGAGGTGGTTTCTTCTCTGATCTTCCAAACGATCTAGTAGGTGAATGCCAGTTTTTTCTTGATTTTGTCATTTGAGAAGGGGAGGAAAAACATGTTTTCCTCTGTATTTTTTATGTTAGCTACTCCAGCTTCTTCAATGTTCCTCAAATCCTTTTTTATGCTAATGCACTGCTGGCAATATTCAGATAGTTTTTGTCGAGCTAGATTTTTCTCGTTTTCTAATTTTGTTAAAATTCTCCTACTCATTTCCACATCTTTATTTGCAATCAAACCTTGTATAAAGACTAAGCATTTGAAATTATCTGCCATGAGTTCTGCTAGTCTAAATTCGTTGCATAGTTTATTCACCACTGATGCGAAAGTGGTATAGTCTTCATCTTTTTTTCATAAATTTAAACATTTCCATTTCTTATGGAATAGAGATGTCTTTGGGCTAAACAATTCTGTTAATAGTTTTAAGGCTTCAGCAACTTTTAACTTACGCGTTTTCTTTGGCAGTATGTAATCCACGAATTTGTTGTGTTCGTGTGTTCCCAGTTTGCGAAGGAGTAAACGTACTTTCTTCTCATCTGACCAGCTGCTACAATCAATTTCATAAAAGTCCTGGTATTGTATTTTGTGCAAATGTGTTTTTGTTTTCTTCATTTTGACCCTTTGCCAGTATAGCTTGTTGGATTAATTCTTGTGTCTTTTGTTGTTGTTCATTGTTTCTCTTGTCAACTTTGTTGTAATTCCAGCTGTTTTTGTAAAAATTCGAACTGCATTTTTTGCTGTTGCTCTTGTATTTGTAATTGTTTCTTCTCATTAAGTTGTTGTTGCTCCATTAAGGTTTTTTGGAATTTGAGCTGTAATTTCTCATTTTGTTCTTCTTGGCTCATCTGGAGTTTTACCAGTTCTACTATTGTTGCTTTGAAGTCTTCCATTTTACTGGAGGGGGGAAAAAATTTTACTGTTTTTACTCTGCGTATTAATTTTGTTTATTGTATTTTTCCTCCATGTAAGAGTCATTACAGTTGTAGTAGGATTCTTTTTTCCGCCACTGCAGTGATTGGTAATTTCTCATCACTGTTTGTGGTTGAAAGAGGTTCTATTTGAATCTTTTCTCATGACTGCTGTTTTTCTCGTAAGTTCTTTTTTATCCTGTTCGAAACCTCGTTGCCACTGTTGTGGTGGTGACTGACTTGAGGATGTATTTTTTCCTCTACGTGAACTGTTTGAATCTTCGTTGCCACTCTTGTGGTGGCGACTGACTTAAGAACATATTTTTTCCTCTGTGTGAGTGTTTGTATCTTCATCGCCACTGTTGTGGATCTGGGATTAGATCCAATAAATACACAACACAGAGTAATACGGTAGAAAACGCAATATATTAAAGAGAAATATATACAGAGTAGAACGTCGTACAATACGGTTAGTCAAATACGAGATGTAAGACTTGGCAATATTACCCTCAGGACTGGGATACACTAACACTGTAGTCCATTAATGACTACTACTATATATAGTCTTAGGAAGAGTCCATATTAGTGTAAACAGTAAAGGTGCCCCAACGACCTCTTAGGTTCATACAACCATGCTTGAAAACGACAAAATCCATTTTAATTTAAAAATTGCACGTTCATAAATTTCTTGCCATGTGAACATTCAAATAAAACACTGTTACAAGAGTGTTCTCAAAAAGAAAAACGGTAAAATCAGTTATTAAAAATTGTCTGAAGACACCACCCATGGTAGAAACCTGGGTAGTGAAATAACTTGTTTAGAAATGGAAAATATATATATATATATGTATATATGATTAATACAAATATAAAATTTGCCACATAACTAATTGATGCTATATTCAGTATCCCAACTCTTGAGTTTTTCTTCATTGTGTGTGTGTGTGTGTGTGTGTGTGTGTGTGTGTGTGTGTGTGTGTGCACACATTGGCACATGTAGGTACTTGCCTGCCAAGTAGTTCAGAAATCTGTGATGACTTAGAATTGTGATTAGAAAGAAATTGGCATGGAAGATTTTAGTTAGAAAAAAGAAATGACTGGCCTTATGGTAGCTGTCCTGACAGAAGGAACAATTTCATTATTAAAACTCTCAAACGCACAGGCTGGTAGACTTAAATTTACACGGTTTACAAAAACAGGGATGTCTACTCAAATATGTGTATCTGCTGAATATAATGTTTAAATAAATAAAATTAAGAATTCTGTAACATTTGTAGAGGGTTGGTGACAAATTCATAAAAAGGAAATGGAGGAGGCTTAATTTGTAAGAAGAAATGCTTCAAACTAAACTTTACAATTTGTGTTGTCAGATGAAATTAATATAATTCAATAGTAATATTTTATATATATGAAGTTTTTTTTTTTTAAAATCATATCACCCCGAGCAAGGCGGTAACGCCACTGATGTGCAGGGGGCTACGTAAGAGTGAAAAGATTGGAAAAGAGAAAGCTGGAAACCACATCCTAAACAGGAAACAAGGGATGAGCCTCTTCACCTGTTCAATAAACGTGGGTGGAGTGTGAACCGGTTGATAGTTTAGTCTATCTACTCCAATGCATTAATTTTCAGCATGGAAAATGAAATCCAAATCTCTCTCTTACTCTTTGCTCAGTTTTAACAAGACTTGTTACTGGCATGTCATTGACAGCTGATGGAGAAGTGAGTATCATTGTAGTCAAGGATTTTTCTCTGTTGCTGGTGCCATGTTACTTACTATTGTTTGTTGCACGATGGACACCATTAAGTAACTTCCTTTGCCTTTTAGCAATATACCATAAACACCAAGAAGTATTGTTGGTTTGGACTGGTCTTCTGGGCATAATATTAGACATGCAAAATGGCTTCCTATGGAGTCATATCAAGCCAACTTACTGAATGACTCAATTTATTAGGGAAATCAAAAATTCACTTCTAAAGTCAATATATTGTGGTTGATGCAACAATAGTGGTTTTGGCAGCCAATTGGAATAAAAGTTGCATTCAATTCACCTCACTTTCTGGGTTCTTATAATGACAGGTCAACAATAGACTTGATAATGGATAAGAATTTTCCACTGGAGAATGAGCCAGCTGATATGTGCAAAAACAAAACTAAAAAAAGATGACACTCCTAAAAAGACAATATTAACAGATCATCTGAAAATCTCAGGTAAAAAAAATTTCTGATCATGCTTAACAATACAAAAAAAATATAGTTTCTCAAATATTTTATTCTATTTTTCCTTCATTCTATTTTGTTCTCTCAAAATAATTTTGTTCTTTCATACATGAAATAAAAACAAATTATTATTATACATTTTTCTAACTGCCCTTTTGGTTCAGTGAATAAGAAAAAAAAAAGCTCCTTTCATAGAAGACAGTCATTTTTATTCAGTCGACTTTGGTATGCTGCTGAATTCCAATAGACAAAGTATCTTCTTCTTCTTCTTCATCTGATGCCATCATAGGATCAAGTGTCACTTCTTTAGTTGAATGCAACAAACTGGCTGTCTCTTCGGATAATTCTTGTTGTGGTGACAAAGAGGCAGAGATGGTGAGGATGTGGTGGCCCATTGTTGCAGACATTTCTTTATGTTCAAGATCATTTTGCAGCAAATCGTTTTCATAAACAATATCATCTGTCCCTTGACTACTTGCATGGGTGGTATGGTAGGTGGTGCTGGTACTACTACCCAGGGAGACCATCTCTTGCGGCTGAGACAAAACCATCACATTGGCACTGTTTGATGAAAGGGAAACTCTATTCAGGTTGTCACCAGGCAACATTTCTGCCAAAGAAAGAAAGAAAGGACCAAGGTATTTCAATTTTAAGAGAAACCTGCAATTCATCTATATAAAAAACACCATTTTTTTCTTTTGCTGAGGATAAGCAAATATACCCTTAAAGATTTTATATAAGAGGTTTTTCAAAGAAGAGATTAATATTCTATACAAACACCTGATGATCTCAAATGACAATCAGTTAAATAGTAATCAGTGTTACCATAAATTAGTAGTCAGAAATATGGATTATCAAGACAGTTTTATTTTGTCAAGAGTTTTGAATTCATGCAAATGAATTCTACTAACCTGAGGAGAGTATTTCCTGTGACATGTCTATGTTCTCTCTGTCCTGTGTCTCTTCTGAAGCTAATGGCTGACTGGTCACTGTCACAATCTGGTCATTAACAATTCTCTCTTCAGCTACACACGGTTGAGTAGTCACTGTTACTACATGGTCACTCATGTCTTGGCTAAATACAACAGACTCACCACCAGGAAAATCTTAGGAAAACAAAAACAACAACAAATATAAACCCAAGCTGAACATGCAAAATTTTCATTTTTTTTTTACTTATACAAAATAATTCCTTTTAAAAACATACATACCCAGCCATGTGATTTTTTTTTTTTTTTGTAAAGGCAGGATCAAGAACCCACCTTGCACAAAGCAAGGTGGGTTCCTGCCTGACAAAGGATTTGTCATAATGATTTGAAGCCTGGTTTTAGAAGGCTGGATGCTTTACCTGATGCCCAAATCAGATAAGTTCTTATAAAAACATACATATGTAATCATGTTTTTTTTTTGTTTTTTTTTTAAATGCTGAGGCAGAACAAGGATTAATCTTGCACAAACCAAGATGGGTTCCTGATTGATAGGATTTATAATAATGATTTGAAGCCAGGTTTTACAACACTGGATGCTTTACTTGATGCTCAAATCAGACTCTCAAAGTAGTCAAAGTACAGTTTTTTATTGAGGCTTGAGACTTCATCCTATATATATATATATATATATATATATATATATATATATATATATATATATATATATATATTGTGGCTGTACTTATAGTTGAGGTTACTGAGTGTTGACTTTTTAATTTTTTATTAATAATGCCATAATGTGCTGTATATATTTAGTTAAAAGTAACAATAAAATCATCCTTGATAATGGCTAAAAAAAAGAAAAAAAAAGTCAAAAGTGGCATTCAAACATACACAACATCAGATGTTTTCGACCTAATATATGTCTAGAAAAAAAGAAAATTATAAGAACATAAGAAAAGTTAAATTAAAAAAAACTGTACTGCAGAACCTTGTAAGTCATTTTTAACAAAATACGTGTGTGTGTGTGTGTGTATATATATATATATATATATATATATATATATAAAAACACTCACACATTAGCTCCTACAATAAACTCATCCACTTTTTGACAGTTCTTGTTTTACTTACTGTGGGTTGATATGTCATCAGCTGAAAAGCTAGTGGGGAAGCTGGTTTAGATGCCAACCACCCATGCGGCAGGTTCTACTGGGTTACATGTTAACAGTAACAGGCCTAAGCCTGAGCTGACCTAAAGAAAGTAAATTCATTTGCTATTTAATTATTTTTTATTCCCTCAATGACCAGCTAAATCAGTGGTCTTCAAATTTTAATGCTATACATTTTATTTTTATCAGATGCTACCACCATCCAAGAAATTAAATTGCCTGTTTAGAACCTCCCTCCACCTCCAAAAAATATTTTGGTGCTTGTAGATTAGAAAGAAGATTCAAGTTTCTTTTAGCTAAATCAAAATCTGTTTGACTCTCAACCTTTTCTGCTACTGAAAATGTGCCCATAACAATGCAAATAATAAAAGCAGCTTTGTTTCATTTTTTCAACCAGTTATTATTTGGTTGTTTTTTTGCTTTCCAAGTACTCACGCAGTAAGCCCCTTTCTCAAAATGATTAGTGTTTTTGATTAATCTTTAAAATGTAAACATTTTCAGCATATTCACTTGAGTCTGAAGAAGGAGAACTTGTTAAGGATGGGAATGTTTACCCACTCCCCCACAAGAGTGAGTTGTGACACAAGGTCAGTTTTTAAAGTGGGGGAACACATTTGGTTCAAAGTTCATATATTACCCAGCTACCGCTGACGCAGCAACTGGTAGGGTCGACATGATCTTTACATTCATTCAAATCACCACAAAAATATACCATGAAATGTTTATGTAGATTATGATAAGAAATGTTAGCAATAAGAAAGCAGGAGGGTGGATAGAAATTTTTATTATTCTGATATCAGATGAGAGGTGAGGTCTTCATTACCTTGATAGAGGAAATGGTGGAGGGGAGGTTTTCATTACTTTAAGGGGAGAAATCTTCTTTACCGTGATAGGATGTGGGGGGGGGGCAAAAGAGGTTTTGATTACCTTGATATTGCATGAGTCCTTCATCCTCCTCAACTCCATTTCTGAGAATGAAAATGTTTGTACTTTTCTTATCAAGAGCAGAATCATTTTGGTTTGGCGGATGTTGCTGCTGTGTACTCCCTCCTTCTCCTCCACCTTCTTTTCCTTTCTTGGCACCTATCCCATGATGCCTCTTGATATGAACTGTTCGGCTTCCACTTTGTGAGAAACTTTTCCCACATTCATCACAGATAAAAGGTTTTTCACCTGTATAAAAGATGCCGTCAAAAATGGACAAATAAAATATGCAGAAAGTATCAAAGAATTTAACTGAATTATGGTAAAAATAATGATTTACTTGAAAAAGATTTGATGTGAACTGACATTCTAGACATAAAACCCTGGAAATTTGGGAAGTAGAGTTGACCTAGACATGTCTAATAGTTTTACTAGGTTAAAATCTGTGCAAGATTATAAGAGCTTAAAACAACTGTTAGCCTCAGACATAGAAAATATTTAATAATAAAATCAAACTTGTATTGATACATTATAATGTATAAAAAACAGTTTTTAATATCTATATTAAATGATACAACAAAATATGATTTAAAAAATAGCTTATAGAAAGTAAAATATATAGCAAATTAGGTAAAAGTTTATTTAAAATGGTAAATATTTCTTTATAAAATGTCATAAATTTCTAAATAATTGATACTCACCGGTATGAACTAATTTGTGTTTACGAAGACTGGAATATTCAGCAAAACTTCGGCTACAATCCATATAATTACAAACAAATGGACGTTCTCCTGAAAAGAATTGGAAAGATTTTGTTTGTGTATTGCAGTTTAAAAACGAATGATGTGTAGGCAAGTGTTAGCGTCATCTGTTCAGAAAATGGAATCAAGAGTTGTAATTCCATTTGAGTCTATTGCATTCACTTCACACTAAGATCCTTGGAAAAGGCAGGGATACCATCCCTTCATCAGACTAATCAGAAGTAAAATAGTTTTGGAATGAGATCAATGGCAATGAGTGATTGGTACTTTCTAAATGTGTGGGAATTAGTTTCTGTCTGTCAAGAATAGAGCTTCATTGATACGCAGTGAAGTTCAGTGTTAAATAGCTTGAACATTTGTAACTGTTAGTCAAAACTCATTTTTGGAGTTGAATTTGTCAGATTAAATTTAAACAATTGAACATTTCAGCTTCAAGAATCAATCAACTTGGTTTTTATAAAGTTTTTATTTTTCATCTAGGATATCTATGAAAGTGAATTATTTTTCATTATATTTCCCCCCATACTACTTAATAACGTGCTAATGTCTGCAAACGTAAATGAAACTTTGTGTTAAAGCAATAATTTAATCTAAAGACCTCCACAAAAAATGCAAAATGAATTTTCAAAAATGAAAAATTTTCTTGAAGCATTTGTTTTAGTTTTAATTTCAAGGTAATAGATTAGATTTAATATTTGCAATAAGCAAAATACTTTGATGCATTTCAAAACTAATTTGAATTGACCGGAAGGATTTTTTGCTAAAAATCACTGATTTTTTTTTTTTTTTTTTAATCACATCATCCCAAGCAAGGCGGTAACGCCACTGATATGCAAGGGGCTACGTAATAGTGAAAAGAATGGAAAAGAGAAAGCCGGAAACCACATCCTAAACAGGGAACAAGGGATGAGCCTCTTAACCTGTTCAATAGACGTGGGTGGAGTGTGAACCGGGCGATAGATAGATCTATCTACTCCAATTGATGGCTTGATTCCTCTGAACACTCAAAAAGGAGCTAGACAATCCCAAATTTGGAAAAAAAACAAAACAAACATTTTGAGAATATGGAATTTTAAAAACAGGTTGATGATAAGGATGGAAGATAACCCAGACCCTGGTCAATTCCACTTCTGCCAAACGCAGGATTCCATCTAAGATGGAGGTTAAGACAACTTAGAGAGTCCCCACACTACTGCTACTGGAATCCAGAGTCCACCAAGACTTCCTGACTAAGGCCCTCAAGACAAGACAAGACAAGTACAAATTTAAATTTCTAACACAAGATGCACAATCCAAGAGGGGATCCCAGTGTCATTTGATTATAACAGCAAGTGGGAAGGGTTAAAACCATTATATACAACAAGCCATCTATAAAGCCAAATTGTTGTTATATTTTTAACTAGGTACCTCCACTTGAGTCCAGTCAATTTTTCTATACTTAAATTTGAATTGAAATTTTAAAAATAAGTTATCTTCAAGCTTTAAAATTAGCTTTAACTGAAAGCCAAGAGATTAAATTTAATAATTCTAGTAAGCAAAAACATACTGGTGTATTTTTAACCGAAATTATATTGATTTAAATCTAAAATTTTATCAGTTTTTTAAAAAAAATACCGCCATTGTTGATTGATTGGCTCATTACGTAAACAGTAGCCAAATTTCTGTTTTTAAAAATCTTGAAAAAATAAAGTCAAATTTTAATATTAAAACTTACCTTTATCTGTTTTCAATCAATTAATAATTGCTTACTCCCAGAAATTAAAAAAAAAAATTAAATATGGTAGCCACTTTTTTTGTTATGTAAGTCATGGAGGTGCTGACAGATGACAGTTACCGGATGTTGACACACGCAATGTCTGGTGACCAATCGTGATAGAAATTGTTAAATTTTTTTGGTGGTGGTTAACTAAATAGTGAAATTAAAAATTTAACATAATAATTTCAGCCAGAAATTTGAATATGCTTTCTGAATAAATAAAAATTTTAGTGCTCTTTCATCGCAATGTAATTCTCTTTATCAAAAAACCTTCCAAAAATAAAATATACTTTTCTGTAACTTTATTTGAAGAAGTCCTGACTCAAAAAATATTTTTAATTCAAAGTGAAGTTGACAACTGATATTAGATTTGATTTTCTTTGGGTTTGATTGCAATGAGGGAAATAAATCCTATAGATATGGGGTATGCAGAATAAGAGAAATGCAAAGTGTTTTATTATCTTTGGAATAATGTATGCTGACTGATAAAGTTAAGGGGACTGTGATACTTTGAGTGAGAAAGACCTGAACAATAATAAAAGCAGGGATATATTTATGCCAAAGTAATTGACATTTTTGTGAACAGAAGAGTATCTGAGAAAAAGTCATGTGAAAGTGAATTTTAAAGTTGTGGTTATGAAAAAATAATGAACTGCCATTAAAATGAAGACTACTGTTGATTAAACAAAAGAAGAGAAAACAAAATCAAAAGCTTAAAATGAAGAATTGTATCAAGAATTTCATTTTTTCTTTCAGATCTTTTGCTATACTATACTATATATTTTCAAAACAGGGTCGAATACAATCTATTTAACTCAAAGAACCCATTATCTAGAAAATCAATGGGGTACTATATTGGCTCGTTTGCAGCCTCCCTAGAGTGTCCATTTCCTCTCCAAGTAACAGGAAACAGGTAATCTTAACACATCATTCAGTAAGTCCCACGCCTGACATATAGATGGCGATAGTAATAAAAAATCCATATGATTTTGAGGAAGTACTAACCTACAAATGGCACGTGACAAAATTTGGGCCCAAATGGATTATTAGTTTACAAATTACAGTTATTTAAGTGAAGCTACTGTTGTAAATTTTCAAAACAATGAAAAAATCTGAAAAAGCATTGCTTTCTGGTGGGGAAAAATACTGTTCGAGAAAAGCAATGACTTGGTAAATGTTATTCAGACTCTGCTCCATCGGAAACAATGGGTAAGAGGTGGTATGCTGACTTTAAATGTAGTTGTACAAACAAATGATGCTGAACACTCAGGTCACCCAAAAGTGGCAGTTGTCACAGAAAACACCAGAAAAATCCACAAACTCATTTTGGCTGATTGTAAATTGAAGTTGTGTGAGATAGCAGAAGAGTTGAATATATCAGAAGGCAGTGTATTCAGCATTTTGTATGAATATTTATCAATGAGAAAGCTGCGTTCAAAGTGGGTGCCACGTTTGTAACAATATTTAGCAGAATGGAAGTAATTAATTTTATTAATTGAATATTAATTATAATTGAAAACAAAAAAAAACTTTAAACAGAAGAAATTATTATAGATCGGAAGGAAACGTACTGAGAAGAATTTTTAAATTCTTCAAATATGAGTGAAGGTAAAAGAAACGAAAAGTAACAAGTTTTGTTTTTTAGTTATTCTAAACCTGAGAAAGAAAGAAAAGAAAGGAGAAAAATAAAAATAAATTTGTTCTTTATTTCCGAGGTTAGATAAAACGCTAAAACAATAGACATTAGTAATCTAAAACATAAAACAAGTCAGATGTCCCTAGACAAGTGTTGAAATGAGAAGCAAGTCCAAAACCGAAAGGAGATTTTACTTTTTATTATTGTACTCAAAGGCATTGTCTTGCTTGTGTGAATTGTAAAGAGAAATAGATAACAAATATCTAATTCAAAGTTGAAGGCTGGATTAGTGACTCAGCAAGACATTTAGGCTTCTTATCTGAAATTAGATGGATGAAAATTCCTTTGACTCAGTGAAATTGATAACAAAAATAACTTTCTGTCATTAAAGAAAGCTTTAAAATATCTGTGACCAAAAGTAGATATTGAGAACACATATGTGGAAATTATTATCTACGTGACAATATAAACATTAACCACTGTGGCCTTTCTGTTTGCTCCAAACAAAAGAAAGAAAATTTTAGTCATACAGGCTTTTATGACAAGTTCAAAAGTTAATAGTAATTGATGAAAAATAATTAGAACCCAAAATTATTTTGTGAGAAAGAAAATTTGCCAGATAAGTCCAGATCAAAAAAGGGTATAAGAAAATGATATCATAAGGCATCGAATTGTTAGAGAAGCGTTGGAATCAGTGTCTCACCCTAGAAAGAGACTATGTTGATGAATAAAGTTGAATTTTATCTAAAAGTTGTTGTTTTATTAGTTAGACCTGGGATTTATTGAGTGATGTGTTATGGGACCAGTGGCTGGGAAGAATCCCAGACACAATTACCTCAGAAAAATTTAACTCTAAACAATTAGAAATCAAAAAAAATGATCTGAATCTTCTAAATTCTATGACCATTTTAAATAGCCAATGGAAAGCAAAAGAATGTATGAGCATTTTAAATAGCCAATGGAAAGTAAAAACAACAAAAATACCCATCTCTGATTACAATTTTCTAGTTAACAGATTTTTGACAATTCAACTCACGTTCTTTTTGTTTGTTTCCAGGCAAGTTTTTTGATTTGATGTAATTTAAGAGATTCTTTGAAACATGGCCTTTACTACCAAATGTTTTTCCTGATGAATTCCCTTAAAATATTATAGAAAAAGTGTAAGATGAATGTAACATTAATAAAGCTGATCAGCCTTGTATTGTGCATGAATTCACCTGTTTATCTGTTTTCCAACTATGTTTAATAATTTAAGATTTGATAAAATGGTTGTGCTCTATATGAAGTGGCCATATTACCTGTGTGGACTCTGATGTGGTTTTTGAGGTTCCCAGCTGTTGTGAAAGCCTTTTCACAGCCTTCTTCCTGACATTTAAATGGTTTTTCTCCTGTGTGAGTTCTTATATGGACAGCCAATCGCTGGGATGTGTAAAATGTCTTCAGACAGCCATCAGATGTACATGCATACTGCCTTTCACCACTAAAAACAAAAACAAAAATAACAAACATAAAAATTAAACTTTAAAAAATTCTGAAATGGTTATCTGTTTATTTGTTTCATAAATTGTTCATTACAAATCAAGTAATGATAAAACTATTTCTTGAATATTTTATAGTTAGCTTACTAATCTACAATTACTAATTATTAGAGTAGTACTAAGTCTTTACATCAAATAAATAAATTTTGAAATCAGCCAATTATATTGGACTTTAGATGCTGTCCAAATGATTCATATTGGATTGAGATAAAGAACAGATAGTCATTCTTTTGGTTATAGAGGTCTTGGATGTATGGTGGAGTAATGAATGGTGGCTCAGATTGAGGAATTGGAGAGCTGAGTTTGAATTCCAGTTGAGTTCATTACATTCACTTACATGCAAATACTCTTGGGAGAAGTATGAATCCATCTCTTCTCTTCCCAGCTATGGGTAGATACCAGAACAAACAGGGTCATATAGACGACTCTGAATTCAAAACCTAAGTGGTCAGTAACTAAACAGCTCTCCTACCAGACTCTGTCTGGTGAGAAGGGTAAATGGAACACCAGTAACACAAAAATCAAGAGCTGTTAAAGGACATCTATTCCCAACACACAATTGACCAAGCATGGTGAGTACAGCTACACCCCTGAAGACATGGTCAATCATGGATGAGTTCCTCCAGTAGGAGTGAGAAGGTCCTGGATTTGGACTTGGTCTGGGTACCAATTTAGTCTCATTGTTACAGTAATCAAATAGCTAACTTGCAAATCTTATACTTATAAGGCAAGTAAGATTCATGGGTTATGTGTAATATAACAATCCCGCCCCACCCGAGGAAGCTGAGCAAGCGGGGGCGTTTCCGGTCGTTGAAAGGAACGGATGTTTGTTTGACCTTATTTCCGGCAGTAGCGGAAATGGCTACAAGAGGCAAACAGAACAGGTGTCTCTGAGAATTACGTAGGCGTGCGTGGGCGAGGCAAAATCCGGAAGTACCGGTTTGGAGATTATAAAAGACCTCGACGCACGGATTTCAAGGCAGAGCAGAGAGACAGAGGCAGACGAGAGAGCCAGACCAGACCAGAGGAGCAACAGACGACCCCCCCCGTCAACCTTAGAAGCGCGCTCTCACTCTCTGTTCACTAGGCTACACGGTCCATCGTTCATTAATAAAAATATCACTTGATATATTTTTATATATACACGTTTATTTGGTGCCTAAGTGACCTGCTGTTTTGAAACAACAAAACAGATTGATACGAGCTAGTACCACGGCAACAATTGAAAATTCAACAGACTTGAAATTTCCGGAATTAAAACTACCGGATAGAAGACGAAAATAGTAAACAACCGGATGACAGCGAGGAAGGAAGAAAAAGAAAAAAAAGAAGACGAAAATATATAGACAGTCAGCCAAGGTAGGTGTCTCTTTGATTGATAGTGTGTGTGTGTTCTGCTCGTGTTTATAGTAGGTCTCGTTAAAAAAAAAAAAATGGGACAGCATACTTTTGCCGATCTGACCGTAGAAATGAGAAATATGGTTTGTTCAGTAGAACGGACGGGGTACAGGTTACATGTAGAGAATAGCAGGGAACGCCGGTGAAGTAGAGAGAGTATTATGCCTAGCGCTTAGGTTTGGAGTTGACGGGGGGTGTTAAAATAAAGTGGAGTGTTAAAATTGACGGGGGTGTTAAAATTGGCAGGGGTGTTAAAGCTGACGAGGGTGTTAAAGTTGACGGGAGGAAGAAAGTTGAAATATTTGCCTGTCTGTAGGTGTAGGGCATCTGAGTTGGTGATTTGTTTTTTCTTTTTTTGTTAATATTTTACCATATATGTGAAGTGAGTTAGAGTGGATAATTGGATTAACTTGTTGATAACAATGTTTTCTTTGGTTTGTGCAAGAAAATAGTTAATATTTCGTAGAATAAATAATTAATGAAATAATTTTGGTTTGTGTCTTAATTTTACTTAAAAAGCAGCATGAACTTTCCAGACAACCCGATAGAAATATTGACGAACAACTATTCTCAATGTGATTATGAAGGTCAGTTGTATGGTTGAAATAGTTGAGTTTTTCTGACCAGTACTCGAGCCGAATTAAAAAAAAACAAAAAAAAAAAACACAATCGATGTTCTACGTACACAAACTTTCCCCAATTGGAGTATTAGCGTAAAATGACCCTCTTCATTTTCTCCATTTGGCCTTGTATTGCATGAACTAAATCAAAATTGGTAAACATTGACAAATTATAAATGTAGCTGAATGCTACCACAATAGGAAAATCAGAGAAACGAAAGGGTTCTTTAATTTTGATCTCGTCAACAGAATTTGTTCGTAAACGTCAATTTGTAATCTTTACACAGATATTGTCAAAATTTAAAAATGTTTGTGTTTTGCGTGACATTTCTACAGCATAGAAATGACTTAAATGTTATCGAGAGTTTTAAAGTGTAATTTTAATTATGCAGTTAACAACAGCCAACAAAATCGCCAATTATAAATATATCTCAACATCGTTGCTTGAAAACAACTGCATTGTTTTGTTATTTCTTTGCGAATACACCGATTATATATATTCTTAAAACATTCACCCGCGTCTCAGTGTTTCGCGATATGAGTCAGATATTGAAAAGATATTTTGTTATCAATATGGTGGAATCGGATTATTTGGGGAGATTTGGGAAAATTAAATTAAAATCTAAAACTTATTTTTATTTACGTAAAAGTACTTCACTTTTATGCTTTTGTGCAGGTTCCCATCAATTCAACATCCTCTGTGAATTTTCATTTATGTGACTTGGGAAATATCTTTTGAAGATATATTAATTTCTGAAAACTAGTAAATACCTTGGAACAGGTAGATATGGAGAGATTTAGTGAAGGATATGAACAACTCCCGAAGAAGTTGACGATAGGAGTCATTGCTGGCGTGGTCGGCGTAATAATAATCCTGGGAATAATAGCCAGGAAGCGGATTTTTAAGTGTAAAAGAAGCAACAGTGCTTCGGAAAAGGAAATTGAGTTATCCATTGTGAATAGTACTCCGGGGTCAACGGGTGTTCGACACTCAAAAATGTCTCTGCGTTAAACAGAGAGATGTCAACAAATCAGATATGCTTGGTTTCGAATCCAGAGGAAGTAGTTCAGGGAATGGAAAGCATTGTACAAACTAAGGAACTACGAGTCACGGGTCCATTTTTTTAGACTAAATTAATATCCTCCACAAGTAAATTGCATGCGGATTAACGTTGGAATCAGGGTAATTTTCTTCATTTTCTATTGAACATTTCTCGGTCAGACTATGAATGATATGTACGGCAAATAATGACCATTTTTTTCTGTGTTCAAACATAGTATGTTTGAAATTAAATTAAATTAAATGAGGTTACATGTGTAACAATAAACTCGAGCAGAGGCACGCATGGTGTTGGTCAAAGGTCATTTACTCGATGTTAGTTTGGAAACTGGGGCGTGATTACCGCCTATAATCATGTGGATTATGCATCGAAGAGTCTACGCTTATGGACAGAGTCGAGAAGGAAAATGAACATTTTTAAGAACTTTGCCCAATTCTGTGAAAATGGATATTAAAAAAAAAAAGGAAAAAAAAAAAAAAAGAAGGAACAATGAAACATCGAGCTGGTAGAACAATTTTCACGATGGACATGAACATTGTTGGGTTGCCGATGTAGGCTCCCCTATATATATTTTTTTTTGTTGTTTTTTTGTTTCGGCATGCACATGTTTTTGTTGTTTTGGCGTGCACATGTTTTATATAATTGTCGGGCTTGTGTGGCATGGGGAGGAGAGTGAGGGTGTTGCGCTTAAAATGTTCTTAGGTGAACATTTTGGAAAATGGGTGGGCGAGGAATGTAATATAACAATCCCGCCCCACCCGAGGAAGCTGAGCAAGCGGGGGCGTTTCCGGTCGTTGAAAGGAACGGATGTTTGTTTGACCTTATTTCCGGCAGTAGTGGAAATGGCTACAAGAGGCAAACAGAACAGGTGTCTCTGAGAATTACGTGGACGTGCGTGGGCGAGGCAAAATCCGGAAGTACCGGTTTGGAGATTATAAAAGACCTCGATGCACGGATTTCAAGGCAGAGCAGAGAGACAGAGGCAGACGAGAGAGCCAGACCAGACCAGAGGAGCAACAGACGACCCCCCCGTCAACCTTAGAAGCGCGCTCTCACTCTCTGTTCACTAGGCTACACGGTCCATCGTTCATTAATAAAAATATCACTTGATATATTTTTATATATACCCGTGTTTGTCTGTTTATGGATATATAACATATGTACTGTTTTCCTCTGCCCTTTTTGCCCTCAATCTGTCCTGTGACTATCAAATTTTCCATCCATCTTTTCTCATTAAATACTCTAGAAGTTTCAACTATGTCTTTCTGATGTTAAGTATAAGCATCCTTTTTGTTTCCACTTTCTCTAAGATTTCATTGTTGCTCTCATGTTCAGTCCATGGCATTTTCACAACTTTCTGTAGAACCATATGTCTGTTGCTTTAAGTTCATGTTGTCCAGTATTCATTGGCATATGCAAGAACTGATATTATGTAACAGTTCAGTACTCTTTTCATTGTTTCTAACAAAGTTTTTCTATTTCTTAATACTCTGCTTAACCTTTTGCAAAGCAACTTTTGCTATTCCAGTGCACTTTCAGATTTCATTGTCACACTTTCTGGCCCCTGTTAAAACACTTCCCAGATATTTAAATTGTTGTACTCATTTGATTTCGGTATCGACAGTATGTAATTTGCATATTGGGCCATTCCTTTTGCAAACAACCATGCATTATGTTTTCTTGCAATTGATGTTTTGTTTAGTCCTTTCTTTTGTTTTGCTTCACTACTTTCTGTAGATGTTCTTGTAGTTTTCTTTCTGTGACTGCTATCAACACTATGTCATCTGTATAGCTTATGTTACATTATATTAGGATGTGATAATAAAGGTGGTAAGAGAGAATGTCAGTAGTGGTAGTAGTCATAGTGATGACAGGATGACTTATTTTAGGTTTGGTGGGGAGGAGTTATAAAATTAAATAAAAATTTGTTGTAATAAGATTTGTGTGTGATTCATTTTATTTTGGATTTTGGAACAATGTCTGGGAATTGACATCTTAGAATACGAGAAGAAGAAATGTTATGAGGAATTAGTCTAGTAGACCAGTGTCAGAGAAAGATTATTTATGATTTCATTTAAAATAAAAAAATAATCAATGCTATGATAAAACAAAGAAGGCACAAACAAAGCCTCATCATATAAAAATCACAAATTAATCTAACGAAGAGGGTCAATATTTTAATGAAACCTCATTATGGTATAAACCATTGAAAGAACTATCATTACACAATAGATAATGTTTATTGCTGTGTGAAAAACTTCAATGGCTGAGGTTTTACTATTAAGTGCAGTACTAGAATGGCATTGAGAACTCATCAATTTACAATTGAGCTGGCTAGATGTAAATGCTATGCTAACAGTTTCTTTTCTTGCACTCCTTGCTTGTTGAATTCTCTTCCAGCTAACTTTAATCTGCAAAAATTTAAATGCAATGTCAATCATTATCTACTGTCCTCCTGATTACTCTTTCCTTTTATGGCTCATTTTTAATGTTTCTGTTCCTAATTCTTCCACACCCTATAACCCCTTGTCTTAGTGGCTTTATGGCATGATACTGATTAAAAAAAAACTTTATCAATTCCATTTGTTAGGCATTTTTGTCAGTTATACTTAACCATGGTGTTACGTGTTAAGTGTAACAAAAGAAAAAATAATGATTGACCAAAACTCAGAGTTAAATCACAGGCAAATATTTAATTTTATGATGAACACAAAATAAGATATATATAAAATTTATATTTTTTGCATTCAAAACAGAAACATAGAGTTTACTACTGGCAAGTGTTATGAGGAGAGAAGGGGAAGGTAAGGAGTCAAGTATTTTTACCCAGTTAACTTAGCAAAGTAGTTTAAGTGCTAAACTTTATGGAAGTTCTCAAATGTGTTTATAAAGAATAATTTCCAGTATGGTCAATGAAAGAGTCAAAAATATCTATCTACCCATTTAGTTCCATGAGATTCTCTTTCAGGTTTTAGTTGGTTGGCAACTTTTCTTAGAGATTCTTTCGGCTGGATGCACAGATCCACAAATCAGGCTGGAGTTGATAATGTCAGCAAATCCTGTTAACAACTAATTACTCTCTTCACAAAACCTATTTTTTATAAAAGCTAACACCTAATTTGCAGATTTCTAGAATCATTTAGAATTCTCTCGATTTTACTGGAATATTCTACAATCTTCCAAAACGTTCTATTCCTACTTTCTCTATTTAACAACTACTTCATGAATTAATACTTTTTTGTAATAATCAGTAGGACTCAGTAGAATCCCTTACTTTAACATTTAAACATTATTAATATTATTTTTTATATAAATGCATACAATGGCCAGTTACTCCAGAAATGTACCAACAATGTTTATTAGCAAAAGATTATAACAACAGAAAGCTCTTGTAAATTCCCCAATTATGGTGGACAAATATTAAAATTAAGTCAATTTTAATCTTACGTGTGTGTCATTTGGTGGTACTTCAAATGTGCAGGCCAAGAAAATTTTCGGCCACAACCATCAAAAGAACATTCCAATGACCGCTGTGTACCCTGAGAAGTTTGTTGATTGTACTTTTTGTATCCAGCTGTTGGAAAAGTCTTTGTGTAGCCTGAAATATTAATAAGCAAACAAAAGATGTTGTTTAATCATGTTTAAAAGAAAACTGTCATTATTATAACATTTTTGGCCCAGTTCATGTCAATATTAAAGTTTTTACTGATTTCATTAGTTATAGCCACTTCTGCAAGTTCATCTTCATATGACTCAATCTAGTTTTGATAACCAAAATCTTTTCTTTAAAAAGCTTTCCTCATTAGTATTACATAATTTTTTTTTACTATTTTAAAAATGTTAGCATTGAATAAATATTTAATTGTCTAGTTTTTTTTTTTCATACATTCTTTTGAGAGAAGTGTATTTTTATGAAGGTCAGATGGTTTGTGAAAAAAATTGTTACACTTGTATATCTTTTTCAGCTCAGTGCTTAAAACCTACCAAAATTTGTGAGGGATCAATTTCAAATTTAAGTAAAAGAGGACAAGGCAAATCAAGGGGCAAGAAGGCACCAGTTACCAGCCAGCTGCAGAGAGACTAAAGAATTTTAAAGAATGAAAAAGAATTTAATTAAATTTCCCAAGCATGAACAGTATGATTTTAAAAGGAGCTTTTCAAAAATTACTTTAAAAAAATTATGTCCCAGAGATGCTCATAGGACATGTAAACATAGGTGTTTTCATTTAGTTTTTTCTCAAAGGTGATTGCACCTTTGTTTTTTACTGCCTTTTTTAATTGTTTTTGTAATTGTGTAATAAATATGTTCTACATTTAAAATTTTATGCAGTGGTTAATTCTTGTTTTGTGATTTGCACTTATTATGACACAAGAACTTAGATTTGGTAGGGAATATTTTTTTTTATAATTATGCTCCTTTCTCAGCAGCTAAAAGAATTGATGCAAGACAGTTTATATATAAATGGTAACCAAAAATGTGGCAGAAACAAAATGATCATTCATAAATAGCCAGCCTTAAGAAGTAAGTCAAGAGACTTTTGTCTCTTTTATGTCTTATAGAAAAAGAAATAAACAAATAATATTTATACTCACTTAATTATAATGATGTTGACATCATGAAATAGGAGTTATAAGAACACTTGTACTTAAAACTAAAAAGAGTTGAAATTTCTGGGACACAAAATGATGACAGAGGGCTTGGAGAATTTAAAACTTACATGGATGTATTGAAGGTAAGAGAAATAAGGGGAAACAGTGAATAACATACATAACAAGTTTGTATGAATAGGTGACAGGAAAAGGACAATGATTGATTCACAACTCATTCCAGGTTGTTTAAAGACAGAAAATAATTTTACATTGTAATAATTTTTTGGAGATAAGGATTTAGTTATACAAGTTTTACTAATTAACCAACAGCTAGAGGGAACAGATGGACTTGTACTTTTCCAAAGGGTAATTGCACATAAGTGAATATAATGAACCCAACAGAAATTGGAACTTGGCTCTCAACAATTCTGAGCCTTCATCATTTACACAAACTGCACATCCTAGCTTACAGCACAAGGTATTTCCAGGTGGTCGTTCATTTAGGTACTGAATGCGCTCAACATTGCTTAACTTCAGTAATCATCATGTGAAAAGTCATCACTGATTGAACAAATTTGTATGAATGGATGGCAGAACAGGGACAAAAAGGGATGGTAAAGAGTCTGAAGTTATTTAGAGGAACAAAAGACAGGAAGTTGTGAAAAGCCATGATCAATCATTTAATGAGTTTGTGTGAATAGATGGTTTCAGGTCAGTCATGGTAAAATAATCAAATCTGACATTAGTATTTTAATTCTTAAATAATAATTTGATTTGTTTCTTATCCTTTCTCATTTCAGGTGTTTTGGATCACTTACCTGTGGGGACTTGCTCTGTACCAAGTGCAACAGATACAGTGTTAACAGCAGTAGTTGGTGTGGTGGTGACACTAGAGGCAAAGGTTGACAGCAGCTGTTTTGATTCAAGGCAGGTTTGTGTGAGTGTTTCTGTTTTGCTGACAGGGTTTGTTTGCTCAGAAGAGACACAGATTGAGGTCTTTGGAGGCTGTTTCACCATCTTGTTTGTCGACTGAACCATAACACTTGACTGTGCCACTGTGTGAATATTCGCTCCATTAGCAGGTAACTTGATCAGGCCAACTGATGATGTGTTGTACAAAACTTTGGCTTCAACATTGCCTTTCTCGTTATTTGTTAAAACCAGGAAAGGTGTACCCATTTCATTCCAAACCTGCCAAAATAAGTGTTTGTTTTTACTCTTTAAATGAAAACATGAATGAGTGGGAATCTCTCAGGCCACAGGTGACTGCTGAAGATGTCTTTTTACTCTTTGAAGAGCAGCAAATGTTTTGTGAAAGTAGAACTGTAGATGACCATTTCTATATTTTCAATTTTGAAATAATATCACTTTTTCTTTGATGCTTATCTTTCTATTAGCCATGCAGTCATGAAATTTTATATATGATGGATCAATATAGTTGAATTTTGATCTGAGATTTTCACTTTATATTTGACTTCTATGAATAATGGAGGAGCACTGAGTCAAGTGCACAGACACTAAAGAAAAATATTTGTTTTGAAAAATAAATACTTTTTTCGTCATTAGACTAAAAACTTATTAGTATATATATATATATATATATATATATATATGTATATATATTTAGATGACAATTTATCCATCACACCCTATATATATATATATATATATATATATATATATATAGGGTGTGATGGATAAATTGTCATCTAAATCATGCAAAAATGAAAATAACAATGACATCTCATTTTAACAAATATATTTACCAAAATTACACAAAAATATGTTGAAATACTAAAGAGTAAATTCATTTTATAAAATTGTCATTGGCTTCAATCATGGATTCTGGATGACTTTGGAATCTTCTGTATCTCTTCTGGATGGTCTCCTTGTTTAAGTTGGTGAATATTCCCATAATCATTGCATTCAGTTTGTCTTTGGTGTTACAAGTTTTGTTTGTCTTTCACTCAACTGTGCCCCACACATAATAATCTAGGGGGTTGCAGTCTGGAGAGTTAGGTGGCCAGATGCAAAGAGTGATGTGATTGCAGAAATTGTCTGACAGCATTGACTGGGTTCTTCTGCTTATTTGGCATGGTCCAGAGTCCAGACATAGGGTTTTCCATCAGACACCCCTTGACCTTAGGCAGCACTACCTCCTCAAGGCACTTGATGTAGGCTTCTATGTTGAGTCTGAGACCCTGTGGGAAGGTGAATGGAGGCATAACATTGGCATCACTTGTGATCACCCCAAACATTCGTAATCACCATTAAACTCTTCCAACTCTTTCTGAATCCTCTGCACTGTCTTCAGATTGACACTCAAACACTTTGAAATGTTCATATTGGAGCTTCTGGTGCAAATGCCAAGCATGTTGTTTCCAAATTTCTGGTGAATGAACTGTATCAGTGTGCTCTTTTTCTCACAGATGGTGCCCAACTGACCCAACTATACTGTGCAGTCAACAAAATCAATAACAAACAACACATATGCACAAAATTAACCCGTTCCCTATATATATATATGCAAGTTTCATTAAGAACAACTGCAATGTACTGTGGTTAAGTTTTTTTATAATTTTTTTTGGGTCATAAAAAAATTATATGAACAAATGAAAAATTATATAAAAAACGTAACCACAGTACATTGTCAGTTATTCTTAATGAAACTTGCATAAAGGAGATTGCTGTCCAAATATACATATGTATATCGAGGATCAATGTTATTTATGACTTTACATGCCCCCCACCAAGGAACTGCATTCCTGATCAAAATAAATTTCTGAATAAGTATATTGAACATACTACTACATGCTTATCAAGAAGGCTCATGTTACATATCTCAGATCATAGATCCATTGGGATCTATTTAAAAACACGGAAACCTGTCCAGAACATACTTGTAGGAAATACGACCATAATAAGCTCATCCTCATGTAAAAAATGGTTAAAAATAATGGAAGCATTAATAATAAGAAAGAAAAAGCCAACACTCAATAATATCAACTATGTGCACCATGTTTGGAACATAAACATTCTTATCATTATTATACATATATAAAAATCTATATATTAAGTTAAAAATAAATGCAAATATCTTTGATAATGGCTTATAGAATAGTTAAAAGCACTTGTATGTATAGAACATTTGGATAGTTTTTATACACTTTATGTTCAGAAAATAAAACACCTATACAAATACAAAAAAAATTGAATAAAAAGCAAAATTGCAATATCTTTATAAGGAAAGTTATATAAAAGAAAGATTATTGCCTAAATACACAATTTATATATATATATATATATATATATATATATATATATATATATATTTATTGACAGCAAGAAGAGTTCATTTAAATAAGTTTATTGAGTTTTATATTTTGGAATTATATAATTTACCTTTATATCTTTATATTTTCTTGATAAAATGTTTTATGAAGCTTTAAAATAAAAAGTTATTTCACATTTAAATTTTTTCTTAACATTGTTCTGATCTTTATGCTCGCTACTGTATATTTACAAACACACTATAATTATTCATGTATATGTGCCTCTAATTTTGTGCCATGAAATTTTTGGAAAAATACTTTTCATGGATGTAGTAGCTAAATTGAACATTTATTGAACTTTTTATTTCATTTGTATTGATTAAAAATATGAATTTATACAGCTAAATTTGATTCTGAAACAAAACTTAAACAATGTTTATATTATTTTCATATAAAAATGCAACAATCTTGCAGTGAAGCTAGGAGAAAGAAAATTATATAAAAAAATACAGATTCCAGTGATTTTGGGGTATTTTTGTAGTTGTATAAAATAAAATTAGACATTACTATCATGAATTATTGCCGCAGTTTTTCCAAAAAGTCTTTAGGAAGCACCGTCAAGCTCCTATAAAGATAGGACACTTTCTCTTGTCTCTTTTTCTTTTTTTTTCTTCTAGCATTTTGTAGAAGTGGCAATAACAACTGGAACCTTTCTAGTGGTGGGGATATCTTTCCTCCTAGTGACTAAATTTTTACTCACACAATTCCTCACTTTTCATGTCTTATTTCTGCATGCATATAAAAAAAATTATAAGATATTGCGCCTTGTGGGAAATCCATTCAATTTAATTACATCTGTCCTTAACATGTGCAAGATATTGTTGCTACTGCTTTTAGTCTAACTAGGAGCAGTACCTGCAACATATGGTGACTGTCAACGTGCTTTGAATATACACATACTACAGTAGTTTGGCAACCACAGCATAATTTCAACTTGCACCAACTGCAGCAGTTTGATGCCCCTGACACACGTGCTTCAACACTACCAACAAATTTCTACCATTTATTGGTCACTGGCAATGAGTCATGATGTGATTTCTACTAAACTCATTCAGGTGTCATTTATGGCAAGATAAGTTCTTTATACACACATAACTGTCTGTTAATTTGTCCATAATGTGTAAGAGACCATCTTCTTATACACGAACAGGAAAATTAAAGGCAAATGTGATATGCAGAGGAAGCAGACAGCTGGTCATCATCCTGGATGTTCTGAGGGTATTATTCAACTTTGGCAAGAAAACAAATCCAAACTTTAGTCTGTTTTGACTTTGAAAGCAGACAGAGGAAAATCAATATTTCTGAAGCTGGGTGGAGAAGGGGGGTTTGAGGAAAGGCATCTTTACAAAGACGGGAACAATGTCTGTCAACTTCATGGCCAGTGTTAGGTGGTGTCAATGCTTTATGGAGAAACATAATTTACTAGTTCTTTTCTAGCCTCACATAGCACAGAAATTACTGACAGATTTTAAAAACCACTTACAAGACTTTCAGGAGTTCAGACCATCGGATACCTGCCATTATTAAAAATGTAGATCAAATCCTAAGAAGCCTTGACCTCCACAGTGGATTTAAATATTGCCAGAAGACAGATAACATCAAGATCACTCAGTCAATCAGTTAAGTGCCATATGTGATACACGCTTGGGCGATCATGTCTCAACAGAGACATGACTGACTGGGCAGAAGATTATCTCGCAGTAGGTTGCCATTGCTTTCTGCGGTAGACTGGTTGCTGACCAAGGCTATAGAACCCAATCTGTCCTGTTATTTAACCCATAACTGGAAGAAAGAGACGGATTAATACCTTTCCCAAGGGTATTTGCGCGTAAGTGAATGCAAGGAATTCAACTGGAATTCGAACTCGGCTCCCTGATTTCTCGTTCCGAGCCGATATCCACTGCGCCACAATGCACATCAAGATCACTAGTAATGAGAAAAACTGATTCAGACTGATATCAGTGATAACTGGTCATGGAAAAAAGCTGTAACTATATGTTGTTTTTAAGAGAAGGACCATGCTGCAGGTGGTCTATATATAGGTGACCTAGTGAAACCACCCTTACTCATCCTCAAAGCATTCAGATGCCATCAATGTGAAACAGCAAGAGGAATTGATAAAAACCAATCTTGACATGATTCTTGGTTGGATGATCAGTGTTGTTTAACCACTGGACATCAGTATCAACAAACCATTCAAGAAGTGTATTCACAATAATTGAAACCAGTGATTAATAGAAGAGCATAAGTCACTCATTCTGATAGGCTGATTAGAACTTTCTAGTTCACGTACATGGATATTAGAACTTTCTAGTTCATGTACATGGATATTAGAACTTTCTAGTTCATGTACATGGATATTAGAACTTTCTAGTTCATGTACATGGATATTAGAACTTTCTAGTTCATGTACATGGATATTAGAACTTTCTAGTTCATGTACATGGATATTAGAACTTTCTAGTTCATGTACATGGATATTAGAACTTTCTAGTTCATGTACATGGATATTAGAAGCCTAGCAGAGTATGTCTGAAACTGCTGTCAAAGTCATTCAAAAAATGCTGCATCACAAACACAAACCAACTGAATGTTATTAATACACCTGGCCTTAGTCTAAATACTAATAGAAAATATTATTTAATTCTTCATTAATTGTAGCACATTTTAAAAGATTTGTCATCATTAGTTTTAAATCTAAGCAGAGTTTGGTCAAATATGTGATACCCTAGTTCTCTTCTATTTTCAGATACAATTTTTTTAATCATTTAACCTGATAATGCCATTAAAATACAGTAATGCATATGCTTAAATATACTGTCATGAACAGAAAGTGAAATGGATGACTACATTGATTTCTAGATTGTGTTATACAATACTAGGTGTTTAGCACTTATAGCCTTCCATATATGTTACAATAGAATTTCTAATACTCATTTTATAAAGTACATTTTATATCTTTCCAAATTATAGCATATTACACAACAATAACAGCAACACATCTAATCATAGATAAAACAATTTTACCAACTGCCCAATTTTATATAAATTTATACAAAATTTTAGAATTTTAAAACTCAAACATGTTCAGAACTAGACATAATATACATGTATCTGGAAAAAAAAATGATATATAAATTTCTTTATACAAGAACAATGTTAGGAAAATTAATGACAAAGTGGGAATTTTTTTCATGTGACGTGATTTATCCTTTAGGACTTCATTGGACTAAGTGATGATCATATTGAGACCCCCCCCCCCACTCTTTTGAACAAGAGTATTTCTTGTTTCTTGCTTAGCATTGGGTTTCCAGTTCCTTCTAAAGTCTTTGTATTCACTTTCAATCTCAGTAATCCTCTTGTGCCTTGCTGGCATTATAGCTTTGCTTGGGGGAAGTGAATTAAAAAAGAAAAAAACTACACATGCACATACTGAAATTGAAATTTTGAAGTTTAAAGCATCAACCTCACCTTCATGTGCATATGTAGTTACATTAGCGCAAACATCCCTTTTGGCCGATGAAGTCCTAAATCTTAAAATGTATCACATGAAAATTTTTTCCACTTTGTTGTTAATTTTCCTATCAGTCAGTCAGTTAAGATGTGAAACACTTATCATGTTGTTTTCGATCCATGACTGACTAGGCAGAAGATTTTCCTGCAGTAGGTTGCCATTTCTTTCTGCTGTAGACTGGTTGCCAACCAAGGCTATAGAACCCAATCTGTCCTGTTATTCAACCCATAGCTGAAGGGAGAAGATATAGATTAATACCTTTCCCAAGAGTATTTGCATGTAAGTGAATGCAATGAATTCAACTGGAATGTGAACTTGGCTCTCCAATTTCTCATTCTGAGACAATATCCATTGCACCACAATGCACATCTTATATATATATATATAGCCTTTGAGATTTCAGTCACCTGATTGACTCCGTCAATTAAAAACTTAATTGGGTGATTTAAGTTTATTGCTTTACTCGCCCGCGGTCGATTAAAAACCATGCAAGGAAACATGTCTGTTCAAATATAGAAAAAAGAATTCTGATTCCTCCTACAATCCAAAAGTATGCCATTGAAGATTCACAAATTACTTAGAATGACCTACAATGACATTATTGAACACTTGGCTTTTATCGTCCTGATCAGCATAAACATTTGTTTAATTAACGCTTCCAGAGCGGAGCCAAAATGTCTCTGTCGCCCAGATTAAAGATGCTCACAGATTTTTTGAAACTCATTTGAAAAAATATTATCCTACTAGCCCAGCATTGCTCGGTCATAATGAAAGCTTTAAAACTAATCCATGGTCCTGGAGCTCAGACTCTTTGGACGTTAGCACGAAAGACTAAAAAGAAATATCGGGGGTATCGATTTCCCATATCAGGGAAAATGAGTTGTCTGAGAAGATCTACTAATGTTTAAGTCTAAAAACTATAATTTTACCAAGTTAGAGTGGATTCTGCAGCAAAAACCAGGATAAAAGGGCCGAAATCCTAATCTTGATCAGACCTGATCGGATATTGGGGTATCGAGTTTGAATATCGGGGAGAAATTGGAAAAAGTAAGTCAACCATGACCTGACCAGAAGCCTAAAGAAGATTTGTGTGAAGTTTGGTGAGAATCGGATAAAAAATTGTGGATTTGTATAAAGCACATACAGACAGATAAACAAACACACACACACAAAGATCTTTCCTTTTATATATATTATTGATTTTCTGCACTATTGTAAGGACTGCAACCTTGAAACTTCTGAATATCGTTTCTTATGTCTTTGTCTATGAGTATATAAAATTTGATTAAAATCGGACCACTTCTTCTATAACCTGATTTTTTCGATTATCGATATTTATCGGGGGTACCGCGACACAAAACCTAGCTAAGAACACTCGCAGACGCTTATAGTACAACTGTGTAAGTTTTCAAGAAAATCGGTTCAGCTGTTTTGGAGTCTATAGGTAAAAAACACACATATACACAGACAAAGTTCCATTTATAAATAAGTTTAGATTTAGATTAGATAGATTAAATATTCTCTCCCCTTCGCTTACGAAAAGTAAAAACAAACATTTGAAAGAAAGAAAAGAAAATACACATACTTCTTTCAACCACGCACCGAAAAACAAATTATACAAGTAATTTTTTTATCGAAAATCATTGAGAAAATCAGATTTGTTATTTTTTATCATCTATAAGATGGAGGTTGTAGTCAAACAGAAAAAAGAAACTATGAAAAAAAAAACAAAAAACAAAAAAAACAGCATATTATGATGTTAAAAGGGCTAAAACTGAATAAAAACAAAGTTTTATCATCAAAATGTTTATGCTCTTATTAAGAGGAAAGATCAAATTTTGTTATTATTTAAAAAAAAATTTTAAATCCTTTCTAACACATTCTAAATTTTAATTAAAATTTCATTTTTTGTTTTTCGTCAGCAATTCACGCTATGTTTACATAAGGTGACTATTAAGGAAATGGAGTCAGTCATGTAAAATGATTTTGGGCTGAGTAAATTTTTCCTCATTCTTGACCGCCGGTCGAGTGATTTCTTTTTAAAATCTCAAAGACTATATATGTATATAGATAGATATATTTTCCTACACATGTCTAAAATAAATAAAATTAGTATATTTGATAACCTATAACACTGCTACTTATATTTAATATTATACTTCTATGGATTTAGGTAAGACACAATCAACAGTCTATGACATTTTGGTAAACATTACTTGATAATTTGATTTCACACATAAAACCATATGTGAGATATACATTAAAAAAATTCAGGGTGTTGTATGACATCAAATTCGGTATCTAAAATAAAATTGATGTTTGCGGCTTTGCTTAGAATCTTCTAAACATGTAACATTGTTACTTACCTTGTTTTGAAGTTCCTGAAGATTAATAAGTACATAATTGTTGGAATTATCACTTGTCGTCATTTCTGGCAGTGCTGTGTATAGAGTTTTGTCAGCCAATGACTGTGTGCTCACTTCTACTGCTTGTACGTTTATGTTGGAAGCACTTGGAGATGTAAGAGGAAGCAAACTCACATTGAGAGATATCTTATCACTCTCAGAGTTAACCGTATAAGTGTCATGGTTCAGAGAATCCATGGTTGCCATAGTGAGCAAGAAGCTATGGTGAAGGGCCAGTCAGACACCAGAATATACTTGCATAGATAGTTTCAAAAAATGGCCACTTGCTGTAGGTCAGAAGAGGCACTGATTGCTGCATTGCATATGTGATGGACACAACAGAAAAAATAATATAAAAACCTGAAAAGAGATCAAAAGAGAAAACATTATTTCAGATTTGTTCTGCACTGAACATTGGCCTTTGTTGTTACATTGTTCTGTAACCATTTTAACATACAACAGACCAAATTTACCAATATATAAGTCACTCTTGATAAGTTCATAAGTATAGGGTCATCCCCAGATTTGGAATTAAATACCAGTTAATTTAAGTCTATATATGAAATATACCGAGTATTTTAAAAATTAAAACAAACTAATTTCTGTATTTGTATGAGATGAGATATTATAACTACACTATTTACATTGTTCTGACTGTTGTTCTCATCTTTGTTACCATATTCATGACATTTCAACCATTGTACACTCTGGCCTTCTTCAGGATCTGTCTATATTTCTGAGATAAAGTAATGTAACTATTTATGTTATTTATATTGTTTGGAATGTTGTCCTCATTTTATTCATAATGTTTCAGCCATTGTACACTTTGGGCTTTTTCAGGTGAAAAATATATATACAACACTTATACAATATACATTAGAATTTTTAACCAAACTCTTTAATTCATCCATGGGTGTATATTGAAATAACTGAAACTGAGATATCCAGAAAATGCATGGCACGTGGAACTAGAACAATCTACTCCATGGACAAAAGGAAGGGTTCATTTGGTTCCAAATTCCAACGTATATCACTTGAAGAAGGCTGAAGTATATAATGGCCAAAATGTTGTGAATATGACAACGAGGATGAGGACAAAAGTTTGAATAAAGTAAATAGCATAAATAAACCAATTTCTACATGAAGTGAAAGAAAATTGGCATGAAATCCTAATCTAAAAAGAGAAAGTGAATTTTAAAATGGCAAGAGAAGAGGCAGGCAGTAATTGAAAAAAGAAACAGATTTGAAGCCATATTTTAAATTATTGCTTTCATTGAGTTAGTCCATTCAATGTCACTATTATTTTGGAGAGTTAATAAACTTTATGTAGTAACTGGTTGATTTATAGAAGGAAGACTGACCGAGGCTTTGTTACAGGAATGGCCTTTTTCAAAATCTCAAATACATAAACAAGTCAGTAAAAGAAGGCTGCAGAAATCTTTATGAAAAAATAAAAGAATCAACATTTAAAAATAAATAAATAAATAAATAGAATGAAAATCAAAAGAAAGCAAAAATAAAGAAAGAAAACATTTTCCTGTCTCTTTTATGCTTTTAGCAAGTCATTGAATTCATTCAGATAGGTAAGCAGAAAATATAATCTTTGCTAGACTCATACTTACTCCCTTTTCCTTCAAAAACAAAAAAAATGTTGAAAATATGTCAACAGAATTCAAGGTAAAATAAAATAACAGTTTAATTTTTTTTTCTTTCTATTAAAAATAAGAAAATGAAAATACTTTGTCTCAAATGCCAAACTATATATCTTTTAATCATTCTTGACAAAGAACTTAAATACCTTTCATCATAAACAATGGAGCACATAAATTGGTTCTTGACAAAAAAAGCTTCAAGATAAAAACAGAACAAATTTGGTTTACAAAAGGCCACTGCACTTGTGATTTGAAGTTCAAACTTCAGCTAATCTTTTTTTGATACATTTTACATTGGGCTGACTTTAATAGAAATAGATTCATTTTTTTTCTCACTTGTTGGTTTTTTAGGCAAAAATAACAAGAAAAATTAATCAAAGGATTACATTTAGAGGAAATAACTTACAGTTTCCTCAAGAAGAAAATAATCATTGAGGAAAACAATAACTAAATTCTTTCCTCTTAAAAAAAAACTAACTCAATGTATACTTAAAAAAACAAAATAAAACCCTTAGCTTGGAAAAACATAATCAAATTTTTACCACAGAAGAAAATAAACAATTCTTTCCTCTTAAAACAAATACCATATATTTTTATGTATAAGACAGCCTTTAAATCCCAAAAATCACCCTTAAAAATTGGGGGTTGCCATATACTACAATTCTAAAAAAAAACTTCTGAGTGATGTTTGTCGGTAGCCTAACCTTGGCCTCAGTGTGATAACCAATATTGTACCTGAAAAGATTCAGATTATCAAATAAACTGATAATAAAAGTAATAAAACCATTTCTTCCTTATATATATTTGCATGACTTCATAATAAATTGCTTATTTGAAGAATAATTCCATATCAATGAAATCAACTTTTATCCATGCAAGCTCAGTGGGGAATATGTATTCATTGAATTATGATTGTGTTCACAGCAATTAGTGTACTATTATTGTACATTATCATACTATTATTAGTGGCATTTTGTGATTGTTGATGAAGTATAAATAAATGGCCATTAGTACACCAGACTGTTTACTACAGTTTAGATATAGGAAAAGAAGAGGAAGATGAAGAAGAATCAGTATTTGCAAGAGATCACATGATGTAATGTAGACAAAACAATGGTTTCCCTTTCAGCCGACTTTTGTAGGAAAAACATGATATAGAACTGGTTTTGTCATTTTGATTATTTTAAATTTCTAAGGATACAGTAAGTAACAACATTTCCAATCATCTTTATATGATTAATAAGCAGTTGTTTTATACTACAGGTATAAGATAAATTCATAAAAATTCACTTTTTTTACGTTGTCTTATCTAAAGATCACCTTATACACAGAAATATATGGTAGCTGAATGTGTGACTTCAAAAAATAAAAATTAACAATGGCTAAATCAGCAAATATTTCTCAAAAAAACAAAAAAAAAACAAAAAACAAAAACAAAAAGAGAATGATTAATTCAAGAAATATAATCAAATGAATTGAGCCAGTGAGAATGAATGAAGGCTTATCAAGACCAAAAGGACTGAATGCATGCATTAAAAGAAACTGACTGAATACTAACCTCTGATGAAAACCAAGTTATCTCCTGACAAAATGATTAACAAGACCAAATAATTGAATGCACGTATAAAGAGAAACTGAATGCTAACCTCTAATTAAGACCAAGTAATTATCTCTATCTAATCTAAACTTATTTATAAATGGAACTTTGTATGTGTGTGTCTGTCTGTGTGTCCGTCACCTATAGACTCCGAAACGGCTGAACCGATTTTCTTGAAAACTTACACAGTTGTACTATAAGCGTCTGCAAGTGTTCTTAGCTAGGTTTTGTGTCAAGGTACCCCCAATAAATATCAAAAATCGATAAACGAAAAAAATTGGGTTATAGAAGGTGTGGTCTGATTTTAATCAAATTTGATACACTCATAGACAAAGACATAAGAAACAATATTCAGAAGTTTCAAGGTTGCAGTTCTTAAAATAGTGCAGAAAATTGATAATATATATATATATATATATATAAATCAAAATTTGACTTACATCCATTCATTTTTCTTTCAGTCTATGGTTTCGCTTTAACTGGAAACTTTTTAGTCTTTTGTGCCAACGTCCAAAGAGTCTGAGCTCCAGAACCATGGATTAGTTTTAAAGCTTTCATTACACCTGAGCAACGCCAGGCTATACTGCTAGTAGAATATAACAAAATGTTTATCAAGACCAAATAACTGAAAGAATACTAATCTCTAATGAAAACTAAGTGATTATCTCTAGAGAGAATGACAAAAGATTATTTCTAGAAACAGGGAGTTAATGCTGACATTTAAAAATAAAGAGTGAATGCTTACTCTACAGACAAGGTGGAAAAGCTTATCTCCAGAGAGAAAGATTGAATACTTATTAGTAATTACTTTTTTGAATGGTTTAAAAATAAATAATTTGATGCTCTTTCATTTCTAGAAAGGAAAAAACAGTTTACAGACAGCAAACAAGGTGTGCAGCATTTATGCAAATGGTACCATAACTTACAGATGTGTGTTGTGGTGCATTGGATATCGGCTCGGAACGAGAAATTGGGGAGCCGCGTTCAAATTCCAGCTGAATTCATTGCATTCACTTACGCGCAAATACCCTTGGGAAAGGTATTAATCCGTCTCTTCCTTCCAGTTATGGGTTAAATAACAGAACAGATAGGGTTCTATAGCCTTGGTCAGCAACCAGTCTACCGCAGAAAGCAATGAAAACCTACTGCGGGATAATCTTCTGCCCAGTCAGTCATGTCTCTTTCGAGACATGATTGCCCAAGCGTGTATCACGTATGGCACATAACTGACTGACTGACCATAACTTACAATACTGTTCAAAAATGCTTTACTAGGTTCAGAAGTGAAAATTTTGATCTGGGGGTACAAGAATGTTCTAGCAGGCCTGAAATTGATGATAACTAAATTGAAATGCTGATGAAAAATAATTAATTTGACATGACACAGGACATCACAGATTACATCTGTACAATGTAATGTACTAGAAAATACATAGATATGCAAATTGTTACAATTTTAGAGTGCTTCGTGATTAAACAGAGAAAAAATTAATGGACCTCATTTCTATTTTTACAACCCATTTTTGAAAAAAATAATCACAAGCAATGAAAAATGGACTGTTTACAACAAAGTGAAACAAAAAATGTCCTGATGAAAACTCCAAACATCAGTCTGCATCCAATTGATTGATTTTATTTATATAGCTTATAAACCCTTTATGGGTTATTTAAAGCTAAAACATATTTCAGATTGTTGGAAGTCATTTACAGTACCCAGTGTTCATGAGCAGGCCCTTTATAAGTACCAAGTTCAACACTGGTCTGTATGTGAAGAAGCTGATACTGTGTATCTCATGGGATTAGAACATTAAGAGCTCCTTCCAAAAAACTAGACACTGAATTCAGACAACCACTCCACTGGACTAATTAAAGGCTGCACTTAATGAAAAGCCAATTCTGACCAATCAGAAGGGTTTCGTCTTCCATCATGACAATACTTGACCTCACCTATTTGAAGATCAAGCAGAAATTGTTACTGCCTGGCTATAATGTGCTACTACATCTGCCATATTTCAATTTCTGGAAGTCTGCAAAAATCACTTTCACCAGTTCATCACCTAGAAAGATGCCAATTTTGAGAGAATGGAATCATCAATTTGCCTGATAGCAAAAGGTAGTAGAACAAAATGCAAGAGATGTGGTTGAATGAATTTAGGTACAAAATATCTAAATATTGTCTTTGAAATTGACTCAAAAACTGTTATGGACTTTTTTTTAGCCTAATATATTCACATTGGAACACATGGATGATCTCAATGGTTGAATCAGTGAATGAAGAGGGTTACTCATGATGGATATGCTACAGAAGGCACTACTCGAAATTATAACAGAGACAGCTTCATAACTGGATTTTGCATGTCTCATTCCATATGTGTTGCAGAGGAAAGTCATGGAACCAAGGCTCACTTCCTGGTAAGTTGATGTCCACCTTAAACAAATTAACACTATTGGCACTTCCTTCTACTCTGATTTTCTTTCACCTCTAACTAAACTCTTGCAAAGGCAACTAACAATAGGGGTTAGATGGCAGGAGCAGATTTTGTTAAAACTGGAAGCTTCTAGTCCTGAATCCTGCATGTTGTTGAATTTAGTCATCAATGCCATCATCATAAAGGAAGTGATCAGCAATGAAGAAATGAAATTCTTGGATTCGAGATAAAGAGAACAACGAATATATAGAATCCAATTCTCATTCTTCACATAATTTTAAATGGCTATCAGATTAAAAATTTATCAAATGCTCTTTTACTATAATGAATCATTGCCTTTATGCTGGTTTTGCATATTGAGGGGGAACATTACTGTCTTTTACTTGTTTTTATTTTCTGAAATGCAATTAGCTGATCTGTTGAAATCAATATATTTTTATATTTGCCTTGCTATTAAGTTGTATAAAAGTTTCTGTTAAATATTTCACTCTTGATATACAAAATTTACAAAAAAAAGCTTACAGAAGCTTTTTGAAATTGGTTTTATCATAAGATAAAATTTTGTGGTAAAATTTTTTACCTATAAACATTATAAGTAGTGACAAAGTAGTAACCCTCTTCATTTGCTGGTTCAACCATTGAGATCTTTTGTAATAATCATCCATGTGATTGCTTTATAAAACAAATTAAGAACTAATCAGAAAACAATTTTGATGTAAAACCAATAATGACTGTTTTTTTTTTTTTTTTGGCAAGTAATGAAAGAAGAAAATGGCTATTTTCAAAACTGGGAAGTTTCTTGTTAACAAATCATCTGAATTTTCCACTATCTTCTTTTTTGTTCTAATGGATAACAGATACTTTAAAATTTATTTTGGCTTCATGTATTCAGCAGGCTTGCAAAAATAAATCTCTTAGCCATGGTGGACTTTTCTCTTCCTTTAGTTCAAAGAAAAGACAGATTTCATACTCATCCAATATTCATCATCTAGAAAAGGGACAAAAACAACATCAAAACAAACCCACTTTCCTTTTTTAGGAACGAAGAGGTAGCAAATATTTTATGTCTTTAATTTTTTCTTCTTAATGAATGGCAAAATCATAATATTATCCATATTCATTGCATTTTACATAAGAAGGGGTGCTCATTTTAAATACATTATCAGTTAAATTATAAATAATGTCAGATGAAGCTGTTGAAATGGTTAATTATGATATGGGACTGAAAAATTCTCATCCCAATCAATTTCCCAAGATCTGATCAAACATTTGATTTTTTGAATCTCTTTTTGGTAGTGCCAAGAACTTTGTAACACTCCCTGTGTATTAAAAGCAGACTATTGAAAACTAACTTATTTCATTTAAATGTATAGACTTCCAACATAGATACTTAATTTTACATACAAATTTCAGATGACTAGTAAATTGTAAGATAGCCTGTTATATATTTAAATGTCGACAAGAGTTATTTGCATTTTTTAAGAAAAACTCAAATTTATTAGAAATCAGTTTTATTAATATGCTGATTTTCATAGTAAAATTAGTAGGTAAAAATTTTACTTATAATATTTACAAGTAGATCTAAAATTTCTAGCTACAAAGATGTTGTTATATAAAAAAATTTATTATCAGAAATAATGTCCAGATGTAATCACACCCAAATATACATCCTAGAATCATACAAACCTGGATGAAAGTGTTTAAGATCCTTAAGTAACTCCTTCCTAATTTTGAAATTTTCAGTTGTTTAAACATTCTAGCTGTCCGTTCATAAAAATCCCTGATGTATGTTTGAAAATGTTGAAAAACCAGTTATTATAAATCACCTGAAGATACTGAAAGTCTGAAACCGAGGGTGCAGAATAACTTGTTTCCAAATAAAAAATATTATGACCAAAACAAATGATTAACAATATTATATATATATATATATATATAATAATAATAAAACCGACTCTGTACGTATTCTAATCTTAAAATGTTACACAAGTAATTTTTAAAGACCACGAATAACCATCGGACCTTAATGTGAACCCCCCCCCCCCCAATATATATATATTTTTTTCCCCCCCAAACAACCACTTCCCCCAAATGGGTTAGTCTTTAATAGGTGTCTATTTATTTGATTAGTCCTTGGTCTGCCTTTGCCCTGACGAGCCGTTGTGCGAAACCGTGGTAGGTCTTGGCGATCTTGCGATTTTTTTCGTGTATATATATATATATATATATATATATATGGGAGAATACTACATATAAAATCTATATATCAGAAAATGGTGTAGTAGGTAATTCAATGACAAAATAAATACTGCTATTACAATGTATGTTACTCAAAAACAGCAATATAAACAAAAACAGAAGTGGTAAGTTAAATGAGATCAGCTCGGTTGTGTACTTAATCATATCAAACCTTAGAAATAAAGGATCTCTACATTTCCCGCATTTTCTTGATATTATAACTGATGTTTATTTATATTTCTTTCCTCCCTTTCCCCTCATGACCCTTCTCACAGGCCACAAATAAAAACCCAAGTTTGTTCCCATGGTAATATTACTGTTCGTATTTCTTTCTTGTGAAAACATGATCTTTAAAAATGTCAACAAAACCTTTGGCTTTTCTTGCAAATTCAAACAATGTTTTTGTAAGAGAAATGACTTTTTGAGTTCATTACTTTTCTTCTGGTTTTGCTTACATGAAAAAAGGAAAACAAATTTTTCAAAAATCAAAACACATCAAAAAGGAATCCAATTCTTCCATAGAAAAACAATAAAACAAGCATAAAAGCAAACCCCACTGTACCTGATTAATTCATCCCAATTTTGACTTGCTAAATATCAACATAAGAAATAAGAATCTATGAAAATAATTACAATAGTTTCTCAACCTTTCATATTTTCCATCAAGGCTGATAGAAATGTGTTTTAAAAAACAGCTTTTACATGAACCAAATTGATATGGTTAATATATTTTTATTTTGCAATAAATATTTCTTAGGAAATTACTTGTCTAATATGTTGACTTTTTTCTTGTTATATAAATTCCTATGACTAGAAATCTCCAAATTTCTTCAGACATTAATATTTTCATTTCACATTAATAGTAATATTTTCAGCTTCTGTAGTAAAAGTTATTAGATTTCTCTTATAAAGAAAAAGTGGCAGAAACATAGAAAGAATTATCTAGATGCAGATTTTCTCTGTCTTTGTTTAAGTTTAACTGGATTCTTAACAGCATATCAACTCTTTGAGTTATTTTATACCAAAACTAATTTATTTTAGCTTGTATTTATGGAAAATGGACAATATTCTGTTTTCTTTTTAATATTTTCAGATATAATCCAACTGGTTTCAGGAACTTGTTACACTGTTAGAATAATTGTCCTTATCTTTATTGTCATATTCATGATGTTTTGGTTGTTGTACATTCCGGCCTTCTTCAGGTGATATATGTTGGAATTTCAAACCAGACCCTTCATTTTGTCCACTGGGGTAGATTGTTCTTGTTCCACATTCCATAACTTTTCTGGATATCTCAGTTTTCAGTTATTTCCCCTTGGGCCCAGTAGATAAAAGCATTGGTTGAGGTGACTTGACCCAAAGGAGTTGTGAGTTCAAAACCTAACCACAGCAGATTTTGGAGACAAGGTCAATGCGTTCAATTAGACAATGTTGTATTGTATATCTCTAGTCCAATATGACAATAAACTACATCTGGTAAAAAGGCTCTGATCAGGAGATTGGAGGTTTTCAAGAGCATGGAACCACGTCTTAATTGCTGCTGTTCCCAGCTCCATACTGACCCTGGGTGGTGGCACCTGTTTGGATCCCAGCTATAGTCAAATAGTGAACCCCCAGACAAAAGCAAAATGAAAGTATAAAAGAACATTTTTATAGTAAAAATACCAGCAATATATTTTTATACAAAAAAATTATCAATGATATAATTTTAAAACAAAATGACAAACAATACATTTTATCTGTAGTTGAAGGCATGCAATTGAGTATATACTTAGTTGAAAGTATAAAATTGCATTCAAAATATTTAGATTCTGGCATTAAATAACCCATAGAGATGTTGATATACTGCTTAACAAAATCAACCAACATTCAGGTCTCTGGTTTTTACTTTTCTCAAAACTAATAATCATCAGTTGTATAAACAGGTCATTAGATAAAAAAAACCCAATGGAATGAGTAGTAGTTGAAGAACAATCAACAGACACATACATATAAGAACATAATGTAATTCAGTAAAAGAAAAAAAAAAATTAAAAGTAACTGAATAATTTGAAGTCATATCTAATAGAACTTGCCAGCAATTATGCTTAAATTTAACAGATTTTTGGGAAACAAAACTGATTTAAAGAAGAGACTTGAAAGGACACTGAGGATTAATTTTCTATCATAAATGAAAATTGAAACTAAACAGAATTTAAACTGTACTTCATGTTAAAGAATGAAGATTTGTGATTGTTGAAAGCTGATCAATTTAAAAAACAGCAGGTAAATTCTATCTTCTATTTAAATACATAAATGGCAAATTCTGTCCATGTATCTGAAAACCCTGTAACAAGAGCTATACTTGCTCTGCATAGATATATTATGCCTTTTTGGAATCAGGATGTTCCCTGAATTTAAAATCTGAACTTCACCTGGTGCTTGAAGACTTACCTAGCCAAAGCAAGAGAAGGCAGATTGTTTGTACATGCATTTGTAGTCTTCATTGAACCTTGCAGTTCAATGAAGACTACAAAGTAGTTTTAAAATGACATGGTGCATGCATCAAAAGCAAGGCTGTCACAAGTGAGAGATCTTGGTTTTTTACTCAAGACTGAAAACGCATAAAATGAGTCAAATTTTGGTTTCAGTGAGTGTGGTGTTTGAGACTTGTGAAAGCTACACCAATGTTTGAGAGAAAGTGTTATTGTTTATGGTGCACAGGGAACAGAGTCTCAAGCAAAGCAGTGTTCCTGTTTCCACATAAAGCAATCGGTGAGAACAGATCCAAGTGGTCATTCATTCTTCTACCAACCACACTTTGTTAAACAATGCTACACAACCAGCATTGGGATTTGTGTCTGAATGAAAAAGGAACAGCTAAAAATTAAAATTTTAAAATAACTGAAAAATTAGTGATTTTAAAAGTTTTTAATTTATATTGAGTTATAAAAAAACTTTTTAAATTTAGAAATTTCTGTTTTAAATTCAGTTTAAAATATATCCAAAACTTTATGAGTTAAGGAAATCAATTTTGTATCTTCAAAATGCCAAGGAATCTGAGTTAAAGTGAAAGATTTCTTGATGTGAGGATTTAAAGTACCACAGAATTTGTGATTTGAAAAACTCAATTTTTGGCTTGAAGCAGAAAATTTGGGCCCAAATCTGAGTTTCGGCCCAAATCAGTCTTTTGGCTAAAATTGGACTTATAGCCTGAATCAGAGTTAAAGGAAAGTTTTTCATGGTGGAAATTGAGGAATTTAAAGTTATTTTTTCAAAATGATCATTGCTGTTTTTTTAAGCTGGACCAGATGTCTCTTTTTTTAGTTTTTAGCCCTGTGCAGGAAGGTACCTCCACTAATTTGCTGAAAAAATAGCATAGCATGAAGAAAAAAGGGTCCAAACTTAAAACAAAGTTTTTTCATCACAATGTTTATGTTATTATCAAGAGGAAAGATCAAAATATTTTTCAATTATTTTTAAAAAGTTTTAAATCTTTTCTAACATGTTCAAAATTTTGATAAAAAAATCTTTTTTTTTTGTCAGCAAGTAACTACATTTTTACAGAGTTTACTATGGATAATCTATCTATCTAAACTTATTAATAAATGGAACTTTGTCTGTGTGTGTGTGTGTGTGTGTGTGTGTGTGTGTGTGTATATCCGTTACCTATAGACTCCGAAATGGCTGAACCGATTTTCTTGAAAATTTACACAGTTGTACTATAAGCGTCTGCGAGTGTTCTTAGCTAGGTTTTGTGTCAAGGTACTCCCCGATAAATATCGAAAATCGATAATCGAAAAAAATCAGGTTATAGAAGGAGTGGTCCGATTTTAATCAAATTTGATATACTCATAGACAAAGACATCAGAAACGATATTCAGAAGTTTCAAGGTTGCAGTTCTTACAATAGTGAAAAAAATTTGATATCAATACCAGGAAATCAAAATTTGACTTACATCCATTCATTTTTCTTTCAGTCTACGGTTTCGCTTTAACTGGAACCAACTATTGCTTTTTAGTCTTTCATGCCAATGTCCAGAGTCTGAGCTTTCATTACATCTGAGCAATGCCGGTCTATACTGCTACTGTAATCATAGTTAAAGACCTTTTTAAATTCTTGTAAATATCAAATAATTGTTACATTTTAATGAAACACAGGACTTATTCATAAGTGAATTTAGTTATTTCTGAAATTATTACTTTTAGAAAGTCTTGATAAAAATATTCTTTTTACATTTGTTACCTCCCGCCTCTACATAATTTCATGAAATTTCAAGAAATTAAATTTCAATTTTTTAAAATTCATTTTAAAACTTAAGTATGAAAAATGAGTGAACATACCTACATAAAAGTCAGTACAGAATATTAAATTAGTATTAAGTGAGTATTATATAAAACCTAAAGTCAATTTCTTGGCCTGTTTGTTGGTCATAAAGCAAATAGTATCAAATAAAATAAATATATAAAATTGAGCCTTGTCCTGATTTGAACCTCTAACCTGGAATTAAGTAAGCAAGCAATATTCTAATTCACAGCTGAAGTTTATGGGCAAAATTAGATTTGGAATATTAACTTGGGGCTTTTGTTTAAAAAAAAAAAAATTTGTAATTATTTCACTGAGCCTCTTATATTTTTTTGCCAAATAATTTTGAAACTAAATTCAATATTTTCTTTGAATTTTTATGTAAATTTAAAGTAAACATTAATAAAAATTGATGGAATTTCCTGTATTTATTCAAATTGCTGTATGATATAAACCCTCTTGTATTGCAGTACATGCAGATGAAAAAGAGACTTGATGCAATAGAAATATGGTTCTGTAGAAGGATAATGAGAATCCCATGGATGCAACAAAAAACAACTCAAGGAAGTTTTTTTGGTCGTTTTGCCGAATTTTTGCTTGATTTTAAAACTTTTTATGCTTAATTGAAGGATTGATTTTGTTTTCTTAGAAATTTCATTGCCTGGACTTTAACTAAGTTAAAACTTAGCAATTCAACAATGTTTCCCCATTTTTTTTTCAATTGGATCGGATGGACTAAACGATCGCCCAGTTCACACTCCACCCACATCTTTTGAACAGGTGAAGAGGCTCATCCCTTGTTTCCTGTTTAGGATGCGGTTTCTGGTTTTCTCTTTTCCAATCTTTTCACTCTTTTATTTTTATTTTTTTTCCAATTGGAGTAGATAGACTAAACTATCGCCCGGTTCACACTCCACCCACATCTATTGAACAGGTGAAGAGGCTCATCCCTTGTTTCCTGTTTAGGATGCGGTTTCCGGCTTTCTCTTTTCCATTCTTTTTACCCTTATGTAGCCCCCTGCGCATCAGTGGTGTTATCGCCTTGCTTGAGGTGATATGATTAAAAAAAAAAAAAAAAAAAAAGTCTTAAAAAAATGGTAAAAAGAACACTTATACAAAGAATCAGAAAGAGACAGTTTAAAAATTCTTGGACATAACAAAGAAGGTGGGTTTAAAAAACTTAACCCTCACAGAACATATCAATGGTAAAAGAGATAGGGGAAGGTAGTGAGCCATCCTACCTGATAAGCTTGTGTGAATAGATAGTGAAACAGGTGTGTGGGAGGCTGGCCAAAGGGAAAAACCCTAAGGGCTACAATAGGTAAGAAATTATGGAGAGATTGCCAATGTCCTGAAGAGACACAACATATAGAAGGTGAAGAAGAAATCTATATACAAAAAAAAGCATGTCTATTTTTATTTATAGACAAGACTACAGACCAGATTCTTCTTATGTGATGTAGGCAATCATGCCCCACCACAACTTCCTATCCCTTGTAGCTCTTAATAAATTTTGTCGTTTTCTCCTAAATTCTGTTCTGCTATCCATCAAGCCCATTATGCTGTTTTCCTCTGTTCCTCAATCTCTCCTGTGAGTATCAGATTTTCCAAGCACTCCTTTCTCATTACATGCGCCAGAAATTTTAACTGTTTCTTCCTGATGATAAATATATAGTCATATATGACAGGCAGAACTCCAGTAATCTGTTAAGTGTGTGGGGCCTGCTTAGTGGTTGAGTTCAGTGTTCAGTAATAGCTAAGATTCTGAATGCTGATTTTTATGGCAAACAGGTTCTTTCTATCTGGAAGGGTGATACTGTAATTGGGCATGGTTAAATGTAATTGGTAGAAATGCTGAACAAACAGAATTGACAAAGTTTGTAATAAGCATTAGCAAAAGAAAGAAAAGAATAAGGTAAAAAAAAATAATACTAAGCAAATATATATGCAAGGCAAAAGCAGACAAAGCAACAGTAATGAGGCAAAGTAAGAAAAATAAATATGGCAGACAGGACTGAGAAGTGGCCTATCTTATTTGCTAGGAAGAAACCCTAGCATGCATCTGTAGAATTTGTCAATAAATTTGGTGGGGCGATGTTTTTGCAGGTCATTCCAACTTTGGTTTGAACCAACAGGCAACACTTTTTAACCCATATTTAACTATGTGCTAGACTGAATTGAGTTTAGTCAATATTTATAATGCAATAAGAGCTTCTTGTTTTATTTCTGAAACTATAACAGTTGAAGACCAAACAGATATAGTAGTAGGACATGGAGATCATGTTAACACAAATGATTATATATATATTGTCTTTTTAATTACAAAAGTGAATGTCCTCACACAAATAAAATCATTGTTATGAAAAACTAAATAATTAACTGGGTAAAAACAATTTATTTTTCACGTACATTATTTTAGAAAAAATTGAGCAGCATAAAATAAACACTTAAGAACTGTAATTACCTTAAACATATTGTGGTCATCCAGGTGATCTAATGTAACACTAATTAGGAAATGTAACACTATACTAGCATGGCCGGAAGAAAAGAAATTATATTAGTTTGTATTAATAATTTTTATAGATAAAAAAAAAAAAACTGGAAATATTTGTTCTGTTCCAATATGAACAGAGGAAAAAAAAAGATTGCAAACAAGCTGAGAATAAATATGAATTAAAAGATTGCAGGTGTGATTGTTTTGCCCAGAATCTAACCAGCCAGGTCAGACAAGGTCATCACATCAGTTGGCCATTATTGACAAGCGGAAACAGCATGACTAGGAGAGTTTCAATTAATTCTCAATGACAGAGCTGATAAAAGTGAAAATTTTATTGTTTTTGTATTTTTCTAACAAACTCATGTGGAATAAAACCAAAACACAGCTGTGAAATGTCAGAAAAGACTGTCACAAAAGAAGAAAAAGCCGATTTTGCATATTCAGGTGTCTTTGACAATTGCAAAGGTTAAGTTTGTTTGTTATGAAAAATAACTAAAATGGGATTTCCCTGAGAAAGAAATTGGAGGCATAAAAGTCTCACCCAAAACAGGTAAAGACAAAATTGTCTCATTGGTTAAACAAAGGGAAAGAAGACGGAAAGAAGAAACATCATAAAAATAGCGCTACTCAATTGGCTGCGTCAAAAGGAAGAAGAGAGAGCTGAAGCTGTGATTTTATTGGTCGCAAGAGCCAAAAACTAGATTTTTTGAACAAAGGGAAAGAAGATAGAAAGATGTAATTCTGCTCCAAAGGTGGGGGTGAGAGTGATTTCATTGGCTGCAAGGGCCAGAAACTAAACACTGAGTGTCCATTGTGCCCCGCGTCAGTAAAGCAGGGACAAGCATAAATACAGAGCCCCAAGGGGGCCATGAAGTGAATTCCAGTTAGCTCAGCCGAGAGATGTAACAACGAAGACAGGCGCCAAGCCATTAAGCGCCCACCATAGGGTCGGCCACCTCCCATAGAGTTCCAGGCTGAAGATGTACAAAGACCGAGATAATTGATACACCGTTGGGTGCCAGCCGTAGAGAAGCCTGCCGCTGACTTGGCTGAATTTGTACAGAGACAGAGATAATTGCCACGTGGTTGGGTGCCAACCATAGAGAAGCCTACTGCTAACTGACCAAAAGGAGTCTTGAAACAGCTAACTAGAGTTAAAGACAGACAAGAAGTAATTTCGCAGACAAAGTCTTGAAATGGCCAACCAGAATTAAAGACAGACGAGAAGTGATTTTGCAGATGAAGTCTCGAAATGACTAACCAGAATTAAAGACAGACAAGAAGTGATTTTGCAGATAGAGTTGAGACCCAACTCAGATCGGAGCGTCAGTCTGAAGTACGGAACCGAAGACGTCTTACAGCCATTGCCAGCCTTACCCACCACACTCAAAGACAATCCTTCAGCAGTTTCCATAAAGCTTTGGTGTGAAACGAAACAAAGACATTTTGAATCACCACAAATGTAAAACTCTGATTGGAGTGAAGTGATATCACCAACCAGAGACTTGAATTAATGATAAGAGAAAAAACGCTTTGCAAATTACTATTTAGAGAAATTGGTCGAAACTTCCATTCCATTGCCTGCTTGATAGGAACAGGGTTTGGGAAGAAGATGATTGGTGATTGTTTTACTCTATTTTCTTTTTGTATATAAAAACTTTTCTACAACTTATTCAGGCGTCATTCTAATTATTTTTGGTGCCATTTCCTTAGCCCAATTGTGCGTGCGCATCCAGGTTGGTTTGACTTGGCGGAGAGACATCTAGTGAGAATTCAACAGGACTTCCTTGAGATCAAAGTTCACAACATGGGAAAGGGAGATCACTATTGGAAAAGTCAACTTGAAGACCAGCTACAGAATTGATGCCACCAACATCACACTAATGCCTTGTTTCTGTGCAAAGGTGCACAGCTTTACAGGGTAGGCAAATGAGAGGTGGCCATGTTGACATACGACCCACCCATTGTAATTTGTATGCAAATAAGCAGCTGAGAAAAGGGATAAAATGAGAAGGCGATGTTGGAAAAACAAGAAAATCAAGAGAGTACCTGTTGTTGTCAAGAGTTTTGTTTGCCTGAAACGCAGACGTATTACAGATTTCCTTTTTGTTACATATTATCATAGATGAACAAATAAAATTAGCTTTAAAGAAACTGAAAAAAAAATTAATACAAGCAACCATCATGATAAAAACAAAAATAAAAACATTATTCACTTATTCTACTGTAACCAGATGCACTCTAATTATTGTTAAAAATTATTATTTTAGATTTTGGCACTCAATAGTTTGGGAGATGGAATGAAGGTAATAGAGTAATTTATTGAAACCTGAAACATGCCAGCCTGAGTACAAAGCTTCTTGACTAAGGAATTTAGAGGGTAAACTGAAGGTGAAGGAAAGGAATGAAAAACAGAAGTGTCTTTCTACTTCAATAAATTGTTTGATAAATGTGATTTTTTAACTAATGGCTCCTTGAGCCAGTTAAAATCTGAAATCCTTGTGTTGACTGACAAAATATTTTCGGTGAATCAGAGTTGACCTTTGGATATAAAATCTCTGCAATTCAACAACTGGGGTAGTTGGAACACAATGTCAGCGAGAGTAGATGTGACCACCAAGAGTGGGAGATGCTCTCCAAAATATCTGAAAAACTGACCAAGCATAAAATCAGAGAAACCCACTCCTACAGCCAAATTGTCATTTTCACCATAGAATTAAATCTCATTTTCACCCTATTGAACGCAAATAGTCATTTCCACAACAGAGAACAAGTATTATTCTTAAAACTACACTGTATATTGAAGACACTGAACTTAGAAAGCATGAATGGATTCTATCATGAACTTTAACACATCAAATCATAAAAATTATCAAGAACCTTCACATTTTATACCATCAAGATAAATATAACCTTTCAACTGGATTCCACCTCACTGAAACTCCTTTATTGTACTCTTCCTCGTAATTTTCATTGTTTTGTATACATTGGCATTTTTTTGTGATATTTTATGTTATTTCACTGATTTTGATTGTAAACTTGATCTTTTTTCCCCACAACTACTATTGAGCCTTATTTTAGAAAAAATAAGTTAGTTGTCCAGAAATTTATTACCCCCTTTTCAGGGTGCATAAACCACCAAATTTGTGCATTCCTAATATTTAGTAGAATTTGCTTTTATTTTAATGAAATGGTTTTGATTTTATTTCTCACTGAGAACCTTTCATCATCTTTTTTATGACATGCCTTGTTGTTGCTTGATCTCCATTCTCTCTTTTAATTGAATCCCTCAAAACTATACATTAATAGCTTTTTCTCCTATTGCTTTTTTTCATATTATAAACAAGATGAAAAAGCTGTTAAAAATATAATCCACTCATACATATCATTTAACGATTTTAACAAATACCTTAAATTTATCATGCACTATAAAAGCTTTAAAACATTTAATGTAGTTATTTCTAATAACTCCTAAACCCCCTAAACCCCATTTCTCACAGAGGAGCATAGACTATTGACAATCCCTTGCTATCAACAAAGCGGGGATAATTAATGCTTCTGTAACTTGTCATTTTTACAGGTAGGAGTGTTGACCCGACACAAACCCCTTCATCATTTGGGCAAGGTAGAATGGTTGCTAACCAAGGCTATAGAACCAAATTTGTCCTGCTATTTAACCCATGTAGATGGAGGGAGAAGAGATGAATTAATACTTTTCCCAAAGGTATTTGTGCATAAGTGAATGCAACAAACTCAAACTCAGTTCACCAATTCCTCATTCTTAGCTGACATCCACTACCAATAACTCAGGACCTCAAAAATCCTTCCTATATGAAAATAATTTTATGAGTTCCAGTATTTAGAGACTGCATCTGTAGGTTACCTCACTTGGCTTCATCAAATGCCCATTAGATGATGCTGTTTAAGTTTATAGAAAGACAAACATTTCATTCCTATTTCTTCAAGATGTAGCAGAACATAGATAAAAGTGTCCCCCGTGGAGCACATTCATTTCTCTGGTCCACTAACAACTGAACTCTCACACACATGTGCACCACATAAACAAAGAAGTACATTTTTTAATAACTAAGTTATTAATGTCTTTATCTTTCTTTTCAACCTTGTACAAATTTATGTAATTTTTTGTAAATACATTCATTGTTTATTTGAAATCCATGTCTTGTGTTTTATATTTAGCCAGACTAACATGAGTCTACTGAATGTACCAGGGGCCATTAAATATTTACTGAAAAATGTCCACACCTCGCAACAAAAGCAAATTCTCATAACACATCTCCATTATCAATAATCAAAAAAACTTTAAATATTTTCATTGGCCATGCATGTATTATATTTTCTTTTAGATAAACTTGTCACTTATCAAAATACACCCATATCAATCATTGCATCACTAACAACCAAAATACAGCTATTAACAGAAGATAAATATCAGTAGATAATACTAAAATACTATCTAGCACTCACTGTAAAAAAAGACTCTGAATTCTCAAATCTATTATTATATAAAACAGTCAGTTAAATGCCATACATGATACACGCATGGGCAATCATGTTTCTTTCTATTCATGACTGATGAGACAGAACATTTTCCTGTAGTAGGTTGCCATTTTTTTCTGCGGTAGACTTACTGCCAATCAAAGCTATAGAAGCCAATCTGTCCTGCTATTTAACCCAAAGCTAGAGGGAGAAGAGGGTATTTGCGTGTAAGTGAATGCAACAAATTCAACTCGAAATCGAACTCGGCTCTCTGATTTCTCATTCTGAGCTGAGATCCATTGCACCACAATGTACATCCACATAACAAACAACCTGTATTAAATAAAATAAGCATTTTAAAGTGTGAATAAAATATTTAGATGCATATAAAATATCTGATGCATTCATTTTTCCAGTGCTCACATAAGTATATTTGATTTGAAATGTTTCCACTACAAAAAAAAAAAGAAAAATGATAGAATGTAGGCAACAAAATCTTTTATGACATAATGACAACATCTAGTTCTTGATAATGACTAAGACAGTCAAAACAACTTTAATAAAGAAAACTAAATAAAAATATGAACTTTTCATTTGGATGTAAAATATTGTGTAAAATAATAATAATAAAAAAATTAAACAGATACACCGTGTTGGTTGAATTAAACTTGTTTAAATTCTCTATCTTTTCTTTTAATCATTTTTCCTCAAGCAAGGCAGGACAGCCACTAGTGCACAGGGGGTTAGAGTGAGAGAATAGTCTGGGTGCAGAGAGTGCCAAAGAAAGGATAACAGAATTCAAGAAGATAGCAATTGATATTGAATTTAAATTTTTAGAGATTGTAGCTATCAGGGGAGCAAGTAAACAGAAGGGAGTTTCACAAATGGTAAGTGTGAGAAAAGAAACTGTTTGAGTAGAAGTGGCAGTTAGATTTAACTATTTCAATGGTAAAAGAGTGGGACCTAGATGCCAATCTAGTAACACACATAAATTCACATGGATGAGGCACCAGAAAAAAAGATCATCAGAACAGTTGCCATGAAAATATTTGTAGAAAAGACAGAGGGAAGCCACATCACATTGGTGAGAAAATTACTGATGTTTGGTTATTTGGGAAGATTTTGTAAAGTTGATTAAGTTGAGAATTATTCAACACTAGAAACATTTTATCGATTATAAATGAGAAAGAACTAATTGCCAGATAAGTTTTTGATATAATCTTTAGTATGAAAATGATCACAAAAAATATTTGTTAATATCTCATAACAAGTGTGTGTGTGTGTGTTTGTCTCTCTGGATTTAACTTCCAAGAAAATGAAGAAAGTAGAATATAGTAGGGGAAGAAACAAGGGACCTCCTTAATTTTCTCACTTTCATCTTTTTTCTTTAAAGAAAAAATGAAAATAATAACAACAACAAGAGAAGTCAAAGAACGCAAACCTCCATCAAGGCAATACCGACACCATCTTAGTGATTAACAAGAGATGATTATTAAAATGAGAAAAAATAACTGCAATGAAATTGACTGCTCTCAAGAGTGAAAATACAAAAAATGAACTCGACTGCTCTCAAAATTAAATGCACACTTAGAATGAACCATGAAATGTGCAAAAAATAGTAGTAAAAATAAAAAAAAGGAAAAATAACCCAGAAACTTTATCCTATACTGGATTGAACCCAAAATCTAATCAGTTTGTGCCAGTCATAAGGCCAATCGTCCCTAAAAATTTCATCTGAATTTATTAGGTGGGTCTTATAGCTAATGGCTCATTTTTTTACTCTTATTTAAATGACTTTTTGAAATCCAAAATAATAATTTTTTCTATGAAAAAATTAAAGTTGATTAAAATTAATGGTTCTAACTAATGTTTATTTTTTAAGATAATAGCTAATTTTTAGTTGATTTTAATTTTAATTTCTGACAAGCATTTTTTTTTATTTGACTGTAGTTGTTATGTAACATTATTTCTGATACAAAAAAAATAAAGAAGTAATGATTGGATATATTTTTTCTTTCTTTCTTTCTTTTTCAACTAGAAGCGAGATGAGGCATAGTCCAAGAGACCACCCAAGGAAAATAGATAACATTTTTTTTTGACTCTTGAATTTGTCACAAAGTTCTAGTAGCCATTATCATCAAAACTAAGTTTCTTGCTTATTGAAAAACTTAATGACCATTGATAAAAATGACAGCTGTCTAAGGAACAGACTTTCCACAGGACTAAAAATAAAAAAACGCAACACTCAATAACGTCAACTACGAACACGCAAACAACTTGCTTACTGTGTTTGGTACATAACGTATAAACACATACCATTGCTCCACATTATACATAACACTACATACATTCTGTTACATGTAAAATAACATTCATCCTTGAAAATGGCTAAATGTATAGCTGAAAGCACTCGGATAAACAAAACATTTGGACAATTTTTATACAATTCATGTCCTCATAAAAAAGAAATCATAAGATCACATGAAAAATTACAAAAAAAAAACTTAACCATCACAACTTTTTAATGAAACCTGCATAAAAGAAAAATTGCTGCCCATATATACACATAAATATATGTAAGAAATATATAATAAGTAAATAGCATTAAAAATTAGGCTGCAAAAATTGTGGAAAAGTTTGTTTTTACTCTTTCATATTCTAATATTGTATTTTGATTAATTTTTTTGTTTATTTTATATCTTTTTTTGTTGCTTTTGGATAATTAATATTAAATTCAGATTATAAATAATATTTTCACAGAAATCAAATAGTGCATTCAGAAAATGTAATGACATAAAGCAATTTAAGGGAGGTGATTCAGTATTTGGCATGTGAAACATATAAGTATTAGTAAAGAAAAACGGAAAAATAACCCAGTAACTTTATCTCGTATTGAACCCAAAATATAATCAGTTCGTGCCAGTCATGAGGCTAATCATCCCTGAAAGTTTCATCTGAATCTATCCAGCAGGTCTTGAGATATCTTGACCAAAGGCAAACAAACGGGACTGAATACTTAAGGTGGAGGTAACAATGAAAGATAATACTACCTCTCTCTCATAACAGTTATTACATTGCAATACAAATTTCATACATTATGGTGATTTTCTTAGCATAGCTTTGATGTGGCACAAGGCCAAAAGTATGGGGTCCCCAGTAAGGATCAAACTTACTATTCAGTTGTAACTGATCTAGCAAGACAAACTTGTTAACCATTACACCATGTCACAGTACCCAATGATTACTATTATGGTATAGAGACAACACTAAAATAATTTTAATAATTTCTTCAAATTTAATCAATTTTGCTTCAACACAATGGCAGTGTGAGTGTTTTATTGATTTATTTTTAATGAGAACAATGGGAAAATATTACTTGGAGATTCAGAAAAATATTTTCTTTAAGACAACTTTTGTCTTCAAAAATTTAAACGCAATATCAATCATTATCTTAATTCCTGTTCTTTTATTGTTCCCTCTCCTTAATAATCTTTTTCTTTTTCTCATATTTTTTCAACAAACACTGTTTTAAAATATTTGCCAAAATTCAGGGAATTATCTGATTCAAAGAAAATTTTCCGGACTCATTAATGAATTAATTTTTTACTGAATATTTTTTATTAAAAAACTTTGCAAAAATAGTTTTTTGGGGTATGTTTCAAACACCCTTTTCAATATTGCATGTATATTTTTTAATTTGAGGGATTTTCTCCAAATTTTTTTGTAGTTATATAAACAAAAATTCTTGAAGAAATTTTAGTAAAGAGATTTATACAAGACTGAGTGTGAACATATGGAAAAATCAGCCCACATTTTGCCAAAAGCTATTCAATAAAACTCAAAAAATAATTTTTTAATTTTGAAAATTGGTGCTTACATATAAAACGTTATTTTCTTACAGAAAAATTCATCTAAACATAATATTTGTTTTTTTTAAAATCATTTGTAATTTTTCAATGCAATTTTAAAATTAATTCTGTTGCTATTCATCACAATAGTTTTTATTAAATAGACATTTGAAAATTTAAAAGATGTAAGTTTAATATCCTTTTTGAGTGTGAACCTTTTTCAAACAAATTTTTTTTTCATTTATTTTTGGTATGGATGTACAAAAAGGGAATAATTCTGATATCTCATGTTGACTGACTACTATTCAATAATGGTATGTTATGATGATATTAATCTAAATTCATTTTCAATTGGAGTAGATAGATCTATCTATCGCCCTGTTCACACTCCACCCATGTCTATGGAACAGGTTAAGAGGCTCATCCCTTGTTCCCTGTTTAGGATGTGGTTTCCGGCTTTCTCTTTTCCAATCTTTTCACTTTTACGTAGCCCCCTGCACATCAGTGGCGTTACTGCCTTGCTTGGGGTGATACGATTAAAAAAAAAAAAAAAAAATATCTCCTGTTTGGTCAGTAACAAAATAAATAAATAAAATAACATTATTCATTCTATTAAGCATAATAAAAGTGCACAGAATAAAAATTATATTTTTAAACTATAGATTATATAAGGTTCAAGAAAATTTAGTAAATAATAAATCCCGATTGTTGAACTGCTGGTTTTATTTAGTATTTCTTTAGGCTTTATTTTTACTTTATTTTTCTGCTCTTTTTTGGACAGTGGGAGAAAGATTGTCTTTCTACTTTGACCTTTGACCTCACAAACTGGTATGTGTAAATAAAATATTATTTTCCTTGTTTTAAGTAAAAGGTAAGCATTACTTATAAAAAATCCAGTTAATTAATCCTTAAATTTATTAATAGACTTTGAAACACATCTTTTGTACAAATATTGGATTTTAAAGAGAATTTTAAATTTGTTGTTTACATTTTTTGGATACAATGCTGAGTTGATGAGTGACAAAATGCTTTAAGAATGACTAAAAAGTTGTTTTATACATGGAAATTAATTTTCCTTTAAATTTGGATTAGCTTTAGACCATTATCGTTCAAATAGAACCAAAATTCATGTTAAAAGAAAGTATTTAAAATTCTTCTTTTTTTTTGTTTTTTAAGTTTATGACAGTATCAAGTTAATAAGTAATTTTTCCCCAGTCCCAAAATACCTTTTATCAAAATATATTCTGATTTAAAGTATGAAAATAAATAATTTTACAATATCACTAGATATGTTTTACTTCTTTACATTAGAAAAAAAATGTCTTCCATAAAATGTACTTTCAAGATAAAAATAAAATAAGCACATTTTTTATTATACATACTTGTTTTTCCTGACATTTATTTCAAAATGACTAACAGCACCCAACCAGCGTGCATCTATTTATTTACCATCAAGTCATGTGACACATATAACCTCTTCACCTTTCAAGTAGATATTTATAAAAAGATTCTGTAGTGTAGTGAATTATATAGATATATGTTTTATTTAAATTTATTTAGCAATCTTTTTTTTTAATGTTGATTATTTTTCACACACAAAATAGTTGGAATATAACATGCATGTGTTTGTTTATATACACAAATTGATATAAGAATGTGTATTGAAAACAAATACTGAATTTGTTATTAAAAATGAAGTAAAAACAGAAAACTGGTTCTAGCTCATGAACCCTGTCTAATCTTAATGAAATTTGGCACTGCACTTGTCAGAGGTTCAAGGTACAATATGCTCCTAAATTAGTTAGGATATTGTGTATCATTTAAGCAGATGTAGCTAAACTTGATTAATGTAAGAGCTACAAGATAAAGTTCAGACGTTTGAGAGCTACAAGATATAAACAATATTTACACACAAATTTTTTTGTTATATGTTTAATGTTAATGTGTATATAACAAAATATTATGTTGAATTGAGACCAACAATGTCTCAATTCATATCCAGTAAATAATTATAAAGCTTGACATTTTTCTTATTTACCTTTTATATTAACTGTGATGAAAAAAAGGTGCTAAGCCACCCCTGCTTTAAGCTGTATCTTAAGTGTTTAACACAGTTAATTCCTTGAACTGCTTGATAACTTGATCATATCTGGAGTTAAGCAGAATAACCATGTTCTCACACATGAAAGGTTCATAAAATGCTTCTGATTTAACTACCTATTTTGCAATCGTGGGTGAAGCCAGATTCATCTTTCTCCTGCAAATACTGCAATTCAAGAAATAAGAATGGAAGGAATCAAGACTGACAAATCTGTTGTCATCTGTGAATTGTAAAAAAAGCTCTAATGTCAATACAAGCAAGTTTACTCTCCTGGGGGAAATTTAACAATTGATGAAAAAATTATTGGCATTCAGAAGTAGATATCCTTTCAGAATGAATATTGACAATAAAACTGCAAAGTACGAAATCAAGCTAATCATGGCGTGGAATGGGAATTTACAATATACTCCGTTTTGGATATGACAATAAACTACATCTACCAGAAAGGCCTCTGATTGTTTTCAGAAGCATGGAATCATCTCTTAATTGCTGTTGCTATCAGGTTCACCTGGACCTGGAATGGTAGCATCTGTTAGTTTTCCAGCTGTTGGCAAATACTTAACCCCCAAACTGGAGTCAAAACACTATGAAAATATAAAAATACATTTTTATAGTAAAAATGTCAGCAATACATTTTTTTGTATATATATATATATATATATATATATATATATATATATATATATATATATATGGGTTGGTTTTATGGGGTCACACAAACACCAGTATCCAAAGAATTAGAAATTCCTTTACTGTTCAACCTCTTCACGATGGCCTGGGCAATCCCAGACAGATCTGATGCCAATGCCTAAGTCCTGACTCTCTTTTCCTCTCTCTCTTTATCTTCTTATTTTTATTTTTATTTTTGTCCTTCTATTTTTATCGTTCTCATCAGTTAAAGAAAATGCTTATTCTGGCAAAATCTTTTGTACCAAATGGAAGGAATATTGTAAGGTCTGATGAAATGAGCTAATTAAGCACACAGAAATGAATTATAATTTATAACCAATTGAAATGATGTGTTGAGTTTTCCTTTATAAATATCATATTGCTCTGGATAACATCCATTGAGCTCTCTATATAGATATAACACTTAATATTTTATATTAAGTTAATCTTGTTAGATTATCCTCACTGTTTACGGACTGGACATCTATACCTATATATATATATATATATATATATATATATATATATATATATTACCAGCATTAAAATTTTGCAAAAATTACTAAAGCACCTAAGAAAATTAAAATTTGACATTAAATAACCTATAAGGACAAATCTGTACAGGTCATTTAATGCCAAAATTTAATTTGTATGTACAAGTGTATGTCTGTCTCCTCTGAATTGAGACCATTCTAGTCATTCATAGGAGGGTATCTTCTATTTATTGACTAAGTCAACAAGATTGGAGCCATCGTCTTTCTCAATGACAGTAGTTGGCTTGTCTGTCTGCAAATGGCATCAATGAGACACTATTACCATAAACAACTATGGCAGACAATAGGATTTAGGAATTGACAGTACATTTAGAATTAACAGTAGTCCTATTGAGCTAACTGGTTGGTTTTTGTAATACACAAAATGCAGTAATAAGGTTGGTGTTCTTGGAGTACAAATGAAATGTAACTGTGGCTGGGGTTTGTGAAGATACCCTATGGTATGCCTACTTGTACTTACAGTACTGTCAGGGAGATGTATATTACTTATCATCAATACTCAAATATATACATTATGTATTACATATGAATGATAACTTATAATATGCTGCTAAACAAACAAAACCATACACTCAATGCCATAAATTAGGGAAGTATGCACAACTACTATGTAGAATATCACTGGACTATCATTAAGAAAGCTTATCAGACCTGAAAACAATACCAACAGGAATGTTGCAGGTGGTAACAGCTTTATCTAGATACCATGAGTTAGTGATATATATATGTCATAGTTTAAGTTATTCAAAATTAAAAAAAAATTCTTCAACATTGAGTACTGTCCTGACACTAAAACCACTTTTATTTCAATACTGCCTATACAAGTTTATAGACTAAAACTGACACAAAGTGCTGCCTGCAGTAGAACACCCCCTCTAGCTATGCCATTGCTTGCTGATCAATCATGTTGGAATATTCCAGAACAACAAATAAAAAATCACAACAAAAATGATTGATCTAAATAGCAGAGGTTGTTTAGAGTGCATTTGTCTTTGACACCAAGATGATTATGATATCTTGGACACACTCAGAAAGAAAAGCAGTAATTGTCTTTTTACTGTCTTTATTACATCACTGACCTGGAGACAGTAAGATTGATACCATTAAGTACAATAATACCCTGAAAGTTGGTGTTAGTAGTTTTGGCCAAATCTGTTCTCTGCAATACTCTAGTCACAAGGTGAAGTGGTGATCCCTTGTAATATTATAAGAATTATTCTACACATGACCCCAGGTTGTTTAACTAGATTTTTGTGAGGAGAATGCAACTCTATCACTTGTTTTTCATTCTATTTATAGAAAGGAACTAATTCACATGTGTTTTTTTTTATTTGTATACCATATTTTCCTGAAAAAATGCCCTAAAAAACCACCCTGCATCTTAGTAGTGAAAGGTCAAGTTGTAGAGAGGAGTTTGCCAATTCTAATGAATCCCAGTCACAAGATACAAGTAAACATAAACCCTAGACAAATGAGCCAAAAATTATCATTCATATGTAATACATCATGTATATCCTGTTAGTATCATACCACACATACATATATATATATTTGAGCATTAATGAGAACTAGTAGGCAGCTCTCTACCAGTAGGCATGCCATACAGCTTTTTCACAAACCCCAACCCCAGCCATGTAATACAGGTTGACAGTTATATTTCATTTGTACACCAAGAACACCAACCTTATTACTGCACTTTGTGTATTACAAAAACAAACCAGTTACCTCAATAGGACTACTGTCAATTCCTAAATCCTATTATCTGCCATATTTGTTTATGGTAATAGTGTATCATTGATGCCATTTGCAGACAAACAAGAAAAAATGATGGCACTAATCTTGTCAGCACAGTCATTCAATAGAGGATACCTTTCTATGAATGAACAGAATGGTATCAAAGCACAGGAGACAGACATACACTGTTCATTTGAATCTAATTGATAATAACCACAAATATTTAATAATAGGTTCAAAATGTGATAATTTGTTGTGATAGAAAGTAAAATGATATCTTAGAGTCAGCAACTTGTATTTGTTAGTATAGCAAGTTGTTAAATCCTCAAATATTTACTTTTTTTCCCAAAAAATACTTAGTGTGCATCTTATCATTTGTAGTGTCTTAGCATATGGTAAATATAGTATTGAACTAGTCTTATGCAAGTTCATTTCACGTTGTCGAAAACTATGAAACAAGATAGTGAACAAGCACCTCTTTGATTGTATTTCTATCTTGATATCAGTATTTGATCTGTCATGATCCTTTTCTTTTTTATAGTATTTAAACTATAGCTACCAGTAACCAGTAAATGATAGCTTAACTATTTTGCTGGTGTTCAAACGACATGACACTTATGAGGTTCACTAAAATCACAACTACATGCAATAGTTGCAACCACCTTTGCATATTCTTGAAAGATTAATTGATTGATTTGTTTAATGGTTCATTTAATGTCATAATTTAATTTTCTTGAGAGCTTTGAAATAATTTCATAATTTTAATAGGTATTGTTGGTCATTTTACTATAAATATTGTTAGTAATTTTTTTTATATAAAATGTATTGCTAGTATTTATACTATAAAAATCTACTATTTGCCCATAACTGGGGCCCTAACAAGTGCTACCAACTCAGGTTGGGGTGAACCTGGAAACAACAGCAATTAAGAGGTGGTTCCACGCTTCTTAAAACCTCCAAGTTCCCGATCAAGTGCCTTGCTGCTGGATGTAGTTTATTGTCATACCCAGGATTAGATTTTTGAAAGCCCTTTGAGAAACCCAAAGCAGAAAGGTAATGTTGTAAATCATTTCTTTTTGCATAAGTCATTTGACCTTGCTTCATTGAGTTTTCATTTTTCCATAACAGCAGCACCTTATAACTACATTTTTCATCTTTTGTTTAGATTCATGATGAATTTGCTCACAAGTTAGTGCAAGATTTTTGACTTTCAAATTAAAAAAAAAAAAAAAAAATAGCGGGTCTTCTTTATTATAAAAGATCACACTTCAAACATATTAAATACAATTGAGAAAATAAAACTAACAAAGTACTCAAATATTGGAAAATAATGAGGGTAGAATTGAAATTATTAGAGGTATCTATCTGAAAGTGATTCACCAACAGGGGAAACAGTATATTTTTAGATGATATTGTTGAAGCTCTTTCGAGTTCAGCGGATATGTTGTGCTGTACATACATAGCAATATTCTTCAGGAGGTTGATGATCATGATTCTCCACAATTTCCTGTCTTTTGTAGCTCTTAATAAATTTTGTTTTTTGTTATATCTACAAAACCTTGCTCCACCATCTGTTTACTGACACTCATCAGGTAGGTTATACATAGTTCTCCTCTGTCCCTCTTGCCTTCAATATCTTGTGTGTATCGAATTTTCCAAGCCCTCTTTCGTAATTATGTGCCCTACAAATTTAAACTGTTTCTTTCTGATGTGATTTTATATTTCTCTAAAATGAGAGTGAGGTTATGGTAAAAATAGCATTGTTTGTTGGAGGAAATGAGAGGTAGTGATAAAGAGGAAAGACCACAACAGGTAGGCCAGTAACTTGCTACCACTGCATCAAGATTTGTCTCAGCCCACTAACTAATCTTGGGAGTGGTGGGGAGTCTTCACTCTTCAGTCACTGTTATTATATTAAGAATTAAACAAAGACAATCTATCAAAGGACAGTTCCACAAATGATAACTACAAAAGAAACTGTTAGGACAGAACTTAGGGTTACATCCAGATATTTCAACTGTAAAATGATGAGACCTTACTGCCAATCCAGTTTATGAGCCATGTCTCTTCAGAGCATAGATGATCATGGCTTTCCACAATTTCATGTTCTTTGATAAATAATAAATTTTGACTTTTTGCCATTTCTTCTAAACCCTGTTCCACCATCCATTTACTCAAGCTCACTAAGTAGGGTATGTTTTGTTTTTTTGTCTCTCTTGCCTTCAGTCTGTCGCGTGAATATCAATTTTTCCAAGCCCTCCTTCCTACTTATGTGCCCCAAAAATTTCAACTCTCTCCTCTTGATGTTATGCATGTTTTCTTTTTGTTTCCATTTTCTCTCAAACCTCATCATTGCTCACATGTTTCATCCATGGTATTCTCAGCTTTCTTCTGTAGAACAACAGTTTATTTAACAATTCAGTAAAGGATAAGTAACAGTTCAGTACTCTTTTCTTTATTTCTAATGGAAGTTTTCTTTTTCTTAATACTTTGCTTAGCTTTTGGAGTGATATTACATAAAAGTTCAGTACCCTTTTCTTTTATTTTTAACAAAATCTGTTTCTGAATACTTTGCCCAATACAAAATAGACTAAATGATGATTACATGACTACTTTCATTGGAAAGTAGAGGCAAATTATTGTTGCAGCCAGGAACCCTAAAATTAGACACTATTCTGCCAAAACACGCTGGAAAAAAAAGAAGCAATTTTAAATCAAGCAGCATGATAGGAGAGAACTTATTTGATGATCAAGTCTCTGCTTGAAGCAAAATCTTTTCTGGATTAAGATTACAAAAATGTTTCATTAACAGTTGTTGCAAATGACACAATTGGGAAGTTTATATTCCTTTTACAGTCACCAAAAAATTGCAATTTAACATTTCATAGCTTCTTTTCAAGGCATAAAAAAGCTTGATATACCATCTGAAAAAAACTGAGAGATTAATTTTAAATGATACCATATCTTCAATGAAAAAAAAAAAACTGATAACCTAATTGTATTTCAATTCATCTTATGGTTCTCAATGAAATTCAAAGGAGGATCTGCAATATAATCGATCCTGACTTAGCAACCCATCTTCAGACACTCTCTCACTGATGTGATGTGACTTCCCTCTGTCTTTTCTACAAGTATCTTCATGGGAACTGCTCTGATGAGCTTTTTTTCCCGGTTCCCCCGACCGCATGTATTTACGCATGCTATTAGTTAGATTGGCATCAAGGTCTCACTTTTTTACTGTCAAAATAGTTAAATATAACCTCCTCTTTTATTCTAATAGTTTCTTTTTCACACTTCTGTTAGCTTGCTTCCAATAGCTACAACTCCGAGTTTAAATGCCATGTCAATTGCGATCTTCTATCTCCTTGATTCCTATTCTTCTCTTATCCATTCTTTAACAGCTACTATCCCTCTCACTGTAACCTCCTGTGCACCAGTGGCAGTCCTGCCTTGCTCGGGGGTGAAATGATTATATATAAATAAAAGTTAATTGAACTTTGCTGAATCAAATTATTAAAAGAAAAAAGACACTCTCTGAAATAATATTTCATAAAAAACTAAATGGTGAAAAGCATCGGAAACAGAATCATTTTCTTCAAATGAAGAGTTAGATTTTGAAGAAGGCTTAAACAAAAATAGAATGTCCAAAGGTAATAATTAAACTGATTGACTTTTTTTTTCCCGAATGTTGTTGGGCAATGGGCACATGTCCTTGGGTTAATTTTTCATGCTGAATCTGAAAATCAAGTCCATTTTGCCTCATCACATCATGTTTTTCAGTACAGATAATTTCTATTTTACCAAAATGTCTAATTGACAGATATGCTATAGCTTAACTATGCAAGTGACACAGTTGAAACATTTTGTTTCATTTTAAAAGAACTTATTCAAAGAAATTATCCAAATAACTTTCAATATGAATTCTAAGCTATTTAATTTCAGATAAGCTGACCAGAAAATGTTTAATTTTATGAAAGATATGTCACTGGAAAATGTCCTTGTGCCCTCAACGTTCTTAGCTTGTTAAAACTTTGTGATTTCTATTTCTTCTTTACTTTTCATAGAAGAAACTCTTCAGAAGTCATTTAAGAATGGCAATTTTAGTTTTTATTAGTAGTTTTCACTTTAAGCCTGAAACTGTCATAAGATTTTATCATATCACTTGACTTTATGGAAATCTGGAATTGTCATACAGTATCTGTATAATATGCATAGGAATATTGATAAATGATGATTATTAGGGTATTTGGCAAGTGTATTTGAGACGAGCAAGTTTAGACTTCTTTATCAGCACTTAAAATAGCCACCACATACCAAATAGGCATAGACAATGAGGCACTCTTCCTAACTTTCCCCAACACCACCAGCATCTTGTCTAACCAAAAATTTATACAGGGCAGTTTGACATTCTGGTGCTTATTAACACAATTGAAAAATGATTTGTTCGCTTTTTGGCATGCCCTTATGTGCTTCTGTACTCATCAAAATTATTACTTCATGGCGATAAAATTTAACAGGTAAGCAAATCATTTTCTGTTGATGAAACTTTTTCTGAACAGAAAATGCTGAAAATGCATTAAGTTTTTGGGATACTTTTTTTTTTAATGATAAGTTGTTCTAACCAGAAAATGTTTCAGGTTGGTTCTACTTGACCCTGGCAGATCACTGTTAAATGGGTATTTTTGGCCTATGTTAAGCAAAATAAAAATGGTCTGTACTGAGAAAATGTGATTTGATGGGGCAAAATGGGCTTGATTTTCAAATTCTGCAGGAAAAAATAACCCAGAAACAAGTGCCTGTTGCCCAACAACATTTGGTTTGAAAAAAAAAAACAAAAAAACATGTCAACCAAAGAAGTTTCTACAGATGCTTTAGATGGATTAAAAGAAGTGCCTAAGTACGATAGTCAATTGAAAAAAGTCATCCTTGCTTATCAAGTGGTTATTAGTGATGTAAAATTCAACAATAATGTCATGCACCTAAATCTGGTGAAATGTTGAAAAAATATTCAGTATTGAAAATAAACCAGATTTCAGGGTTTATATGAAAGAGGTTTTGGCAAAACAATTTGGTTTCTAAAAACAAGATTTTAGAACATTTAGGATTTTAATTTTTAATTCCACACCTGTTCTGTGGATACAATATTTCTTTAATAATTCTTTTAATCAAATAATACTTTATTTTCGCAAAGAAAAGAATCTTTACTAGATTGAGTTTTTTCTATCATTAAGTTGCTTTAAACGTTCAATATTTTTTAGTTTTAACTTAAAATTCTCTCTAGTAAGATTTACTTTAAAGTTTTGAACTAGTCAAAAAATGATGATTATGGCTTCCTTTTTTATCCTTTTAATTTATAAACCTTTGATTAAAAGTAGAGCCTTTTTCTTCAACTTTGTAAATATTATGTAATCTTTTCTTTTAATTCACTTCAAAATAAAAAGAATTTATACTTAGCAAAATTCACACCAAATTCTTCCAGAATGAGGCCCTTCCATTGTACTCCAGTTGGATTGACCATTGTGATCACCCCAAATGTGAGTGACTATTTCTAAGTGTGGGGTCAATGTTTGTGCTCACCTGATAAACAGTTTTTTTTCTTTTTTTAAATTGTAAAATATTCCTTGTAAGTATCTCGAATATCATCTGCATTTACAAAAATATGAATAATTTCCTGATTTTTGTCAATTTTTTATTATGAGGGTTGAAGTTGTTGTGAGTTAAGCTAAACAAAATTTGATTTAAAATTATAATTTTAAAAGGGTGCCAAAAATTTAATAAATTAAAAAAAAAAAAAATTTTGATTTAAAATTTATAATTTCTTTGGGCGAATTAATATTTGTGATAATCAACTTTACATTATTTGGAGCGAATGGACAGAAAAGATCCATGTTATGTTTAATGTTACTTAATGTTTGTAACTAGTTTAATAAATAAAAGTTTGTCAGAGCAGTTGCCGAAAATATTTGTAGAAAAGACAGAAAAGCCATGTCATGTTGGTGGGAAGTTGAGCTGCTAAATTGGGATGGATTATGTCGCAGATCCTCCTTTGGATTTTGTTGAGAACCCTGAGAGAACTGGCAGGAGCACCCAAGCAGATATGGCAACAGTATTCAATGTATGGACGAATGGTAGATTGCAAGATGGATTCTGACAAGAAAAATTTCCTAGCCTAATACAGTTCCACAACTTTCTTAGTGGTAGATGTAGCTATTGATTCAATGTAGTTGTCCGCATTTGTATGAAAGGATCTGGAAGTATGCCCATTGAAAATGACATTCATTTCACGATTTGATAGGAAGAATTCAATTAAATTGAACAATAGTCTAGAAATACTATAGCCCTGTATCTTGTACAGAAGGCCAGCACGTCAAACCCTGTCAAATGCTTTCAAGATATCCAGGGCAACAGCTCGAGTTTCACCATTCTTATCAAGAACCTGGTATATATATTCAGTGATGGCTATTAGCACATCAGCAGTAGACCTGGAGAAATGGAAGCCATACTGCTTGTCAGAGAGTAGGTTGTGGGATGTGAGATGATGAACTATTTCAGTATTGATAATAGCCTTGAACACTTTGCCAAAAAGTGATAAGAGGCTGATAGGGTGATAATTAGAAAGGTCAGAGTGCAGCTCAGAGTTTTTAAAAACAGGAACTATAGAGGAGGACTTCCAAAAAGTAGGAAAACAGGAAGTAGCTAGGCAATAAGTTTGGAGAGGACAGGAGAGAGTTCAGGAGCACATTTCTTTAGGATAATGACTAGAATACCATCATCTTCACTTGCCTTATCAGAGTCAACCTTAGAAATTATGTTAGAGATCAGAGATCAGCTTTCTAATTGACAAATGTTCATGAAAAATGGTGAACACACTGCCTTCTGATATTTTCAACTCCTTGGCTATCTCAAGCAACTTCAGTTTATGATCGACCAAAACAAGTTTGTGGTGTTTTTTGTTGTTTTCTGGGACAACTGCCAATTTTGGTCGACCCGAGCGGTCAGCATCATTTGTGCCTGTACGATCGCATTTAAAGTCAGTATACTACTTCTTAATCATTGTTTCTGACGGAGTAGAGTCTGAATAACACTTATCAAGCCATTGCTTTACTTGAACAGTAATTTTTCCCATCAGAAAGCAATGCTTTATCAACACACGAAATTCAGATTTTACTATTGTTTTGAAAATTAGCAACACTAGCTTCATTTAAATAACTGTAATTTGTAAACTAATAATCCGATTGGGCCCAAATGTTGTCATGTGCCATTTGAAGATTAGTACTTCATAAAAATCATATGGATTTTTTATTAGTGGTGCCATCTATATGTCAGGCTCATGACTTATTGAGTGATGTGTTAAGATTGATAATCAAAGTGAGTGAAGTTGTTAACATAAAACTCAATTCCACTGAAAATCAGGATCCTCTGTTATCTTCACAAAAATCACAGGACATCATAATGTTTTCTCTTTTCTTGAAGAAGAATGGAAGATATTATTTATTTGTACACATTTTTTAAAGATTTCCAAAGTCCAATGCATCAACTGTCACATGATGTTTAAACACTGAGTGTCAAATTGATTAATCCTTAAGTTATGAGCACTTACAGATGAAAACAAAGTTGGTTTGTGTTTGAACCATAGACAAGTTGCCAGCTAACACTGAAGTTGTTCTACATTAGGTAACATTTCTATTACCTTTAACAGTAGTAGCTTATGATCAGACCTTACATTTGAAAAGCTTTTTCTTTCACATTAATAATGACAGTGTGTTTGTCAATAGAAATTGGCCACAATGGTAGCAAAAAGAAAAAAATATTGCTATCATTAAAATTGGTACAATGGAGTTCACTTTAGCTGCTACCAAAAAGAGTACAGTTTACTTGTCTTAGACTTTTTGCTAATGTAAATTTAAAATCAGGACTAACTGATATTCTAACATAAATTTTCATTATGACATTAATTTTTCAGATGATTCTTTTCATCTCTGTTTTTAATACAATGTATTGGTTAATATATTCTTCTGGTTTTAGAGTTACTTTCTATATTTTCATTACCTCAATTGAAAAGTACAAACCAGTCTCTAAAGAGTACCGAATACAACATACATACCTAAGAAAAGCATAAAATGACTTCAAAAAACAACACAAATTAAAATAACATTTTGAAAACTTGTGAAAAAATGAAAATATATAGAAGTGTAACTTTTAAGAAATTATTCCTTGTAATCTTTTCTTGTTTTTTCAATTTGCCTTCTAAGCTTTGTTCATTAATTTTCAGATTAAGTTCCAAAATAAAACGTATCGATTCTGCATAATGACTTTTCATTTTTGGAAAGAAAATACTTACAACTTTATAATTGTTTTAACAGAATATGCTTGCTCTTGGTTCCCAACTGTTCTCTAATGTCTTTCTAGCAGTACAGAGTTATTGCTGTGGCTAAAATTTGAACCCAGGGAATGATCAAAGGAATAATAGTTAATGTTATGGATTTTTCTTAATAACACATATTTTTTATGTGCCCTTATTAAAGACTGAACAAATCCAATTCAAGTTAGGTGAGCAAAACACATGGTAACCCAACCACAAGTGAGAAGTGAAGGGTGAGTCATTTTTGCTCAGGGGTGTCAAAGATTGTTGGAAACAACATAGAGTTGAGAAAGGAGGAGGAGGTCATAACAAACAAATCATTGTAATCAAAACAACAAAAGATATATAATAATTTGAATAACTTAATAAATAGTAATCTCATTTCAAAACTGCAGACGAGGAAGACTGGAGAATGCAAAAAATGAAGAGTTCAAAACAGCACAGACAAGGATATTAGTTTATATAATTCTCATCTCCAAATTTTAGACAAGCTTAGGAAGGTTTGAGAATCCAATAACATAAATATAGCAATGAAAGCAAGAAAGATGATATTATTTTGAATAATTCATAGAATACTTTTAGGTGCCAAATAAAATGTGGGAGTCATAATAAGTGGGATGGGGGTCAAAATATCAGAAAATATAATGTGTTCATGGAGGGGGGGGGGGTCAATAAATTGTGTGATTGTAAAATTATGGAAAACAAGTTTTCAAAGTATACCTTGAAGAAATAAAAACATAAGCATTCAAAGATCGCAGACCTCTGCCAAGGCAATACTAACATCATCTCAGCAATAAGAAAGAGATGATTATTAAAATGAGAATAACTGCAATGACTTTGACTGCTCTCAAGAGTGAAAATATAAAAAAAAACAAAAACTTTAAATTAAAGTGAAATTAAAAATTAGGCTGCAAAAATTTTGTTTTTCCTTTTTAATATCCCAAAGTTGTCTTTTGACACATTTTTTGTGTACTTTATCTCTTGTTTTTGCTTGTGGATAATAAGTAATATTTTTGTGTAAAAAATAGTGTGTTCAGAAAATGTAATGACGTAAAGCAATCTAGGAGAGGTAATTCAGTATTTGGCAAGTGAAATGTATGAAAAAAATATTAGTTAAAAGAAAAAAAAACAGTAAAGTAACACAGAAGCTTTATCTTGTACTGGATCGAACTCAAAATCAAATCAGTTTGTGCCAGTCATAGGGCCAATTTTCCCTGAAAATTTCATCCGAATCCATCCAGTAGGTCTTGAGACATGTTGATCACAAACAAACAAACACAACCAATACTTAGGATAGAGATAATAAATGTCTATAAGTAAAATGTTTGAACAAAATTGAAAAATATTTTTACGAATTCTTGTCAACATTACCATATAGATACCCACCCAAAATTAATAAAGAAATGGCAGTCCTAATAAGATGGAGAGGATATTTGGTTCCCCAAAAGTAACAGCAATAATCATACTTTGTTTATAGAACACCAAAAAACCTAAGTTGAAAGGATATTTTACATGAGGATAATTATGTTTGATCCAATGACATAAAGCAGATATATGTTCTTATGATTTATGTTTTTCTGACTGTTCATTATCACAATTAGTATAGTAGACAAGATTTTATTGACTATATCCTGACATTTTTATGAGGGAATGCTACAATTCAAATCTACATATGTAGCATAAATGACTTCACAGTGTTTGACTGCATGAAAGAAAAATTTATCAAATGTCTTATATTTGTTATTATTTATATGCACATAAAATATTTGGCAAAGTTTAGCAAATGTACCTGAAAAAAAAGTATCAAAAGATGTTTGTTTTCTCTTGACACTTGACTGAACCCACCAGTCACAACTGATCAAGACAAAAAGGTTGAGCAAGATAATGTTGTTTTGCTATCTTTGTGCTGTGTCAAGTGCAGGTGGAAGCTCCGAAGCAAGATCTCGTGTAAGATCAGGTTGGAAAAAAATTTCAGGAACTTTTACCTCTTCCAACATCTCGAGTATTTTCACATAGGATGAAAGAAGAGCTATATACAGCTTGCATTAGAAGTGTTATGCTATACGGTAGTGAAACTGGCCACTTAAGGAAGCTGATATTAGCAGAATTGCTTGAACCAACATGCAAATGGTATGGTGGATGTACAATATCATTGCACATTCACCACACCATTTGCACATGCATGAGTCTCTGAAATAGAAAATCATCAAAGGAGTTAAGAAATAGGCTATAGATTGCCAATATAACAGATGGTATGTGTCATGTAAGACTTAGATGGCTTATGTATGTTGAGAGAATGGCCACAGAAAACCCAGTCAGCAATTATAGGTTTGTTGCGGTCCATGGCCAAAGAAGAATAGGTACACCATGTAAAACATTGACCCAGCTTATCAAAGATGATTTAAGGAAGCTGAGATTATACAAAAGCAGGCAACCTGGAAAAGAACCATCAAGAAAACTCTATCCAACCCATGCTAGCATGGAAACAGATGTTAAATAATGATGATGATGATAGTGACATTACTGTTTGTTCCCACAGAAATTTTTGTTGTTTTAAAAAGCTGTTTTTAGAAATTAAATAAAACTCAGACATATGGAACTGGATTTATGCATTTTCTTGGAAGTAATCTGAATTAAAACTGAATGCATGGTCATCAGTAAAAAGAGGAGCCCAAAAGGATACTAAAATCAAGCAGCTACAGAAATTTAAATACCTGGGATGTGTTCTAACAGAGGATGGAAAGTGTGACATTGAGATCTGGAGGCAAAATAGTATGGCCAAGAATGCATTCCAGAAGCCGAGTGGAGTATTAAGAGACAGAAAAATTTCACTGGAAACAAAGAAGAGAGAACTGGATTGTTATGTGATGTCTGTCCTTCAGTATGGTAGTGAATGCTGGACAATTTCACCAAAGATGAAGGGAAAACTTGAAGCAACTGAAATGTGGTTCTACAGAATGATGCTGAGGATACTATGAACTGAACATGTGAGCAATGACAAGGTTTGGAGAGAATGCAAATGAAAAGGAAACTAATACTTAACATCAGGTAAAGACAGCCGAAATTTCTGGGACATGTAATGAGGAAGGAGAGCTTGAAGAATCCGATACTCACAGGTCAGATAGAGGGGAAGAGAAACAGGAAAAAGCAATGTGTAACATACTTGATGGGTTTGAGCAAATGGATGGTAGAGTAGAGTTTACCAGGAGTAACAGGAGAAAGGGTGTTAAGAGTTACTAGAGATAGGGTGATGTGACAGGCCATGATCACCTATGACCTGAAGGGACATGGCACATAGAAGAAGAAGAATCTGAATTAGTAAGTAATCTGTGCCAAGAAGAAAGTATTTTTGCTTGGTTAATCAAATTTTTGCTTTTTATATCTGCTAGAACATTCCCTTTTAATTAAGGCAAGAATTTTTTCTCGTGAATTTTTTATACTGTGAAATAGTAAAATTATAATTGATACTGCTTTTATTACTGTATACTCCCTTTAATAAAATCTAAACATATTTTCTTTACATTTTATTACATTAGAAAAATTGAACAACATAAAACAGATATCAATGATTTCATCAACTACAACCCTACAAAAAAAAAAAATTATCTTTGAGGAGAGTGATAAAGTTACGAAGATACAAGGGGTAACTGAGAGTGAAAGAATCTAAGAAAAACATTACTGAAGAGAAAGGACAATAAAAGAACAAGATTCAGGGTGAACAGCTGGCAATAGACATTGTAGAGTGAGTGGCCATAGTTAAATGTAAACAAATGACAGAACTGCCCAATAAACAGAAGTGATAACATTTACAATAACAAGAAAAGAAGAGGACCAAAATAGTATAAAAGCAAACAAATGATATATATACAAGGCAAAAAAAAGTTCACAAACTAAGATTGCTATTGCAGATTCTTCATTGGATTTTGTTAAGAATCTCTAGCTACAAAGCAAAAGCACCAGACCAGATGTGGTAGCAATATTCAAAACACAGATAAATGTCAGACTTCTATGTAAACTAGATTCTGGCAAGAAAAATGAACCAACTTTTCAAGCAGTTGATTCGATATAACCATTCCACTTGATAAGGGTGTTATGTTTCTAGGGTTATAAAGTCTTGTTTAAACACTTGCCATGACATCTGTGAGAATTAGTTTGAAGACTGACTCCAACAAGTTTTTTTTAGACTACTTGGAGTTCTTTAAGTCTCTAGACTAATTCATTTAGTCAATGGGGTGTTATTTACTCCACAACATACCCCTTTTGAGATTTCTTTTTATTAGTAAATATTTAATTTTATTGATTAGTGATCACCCTGTCCTATTTCTAGCAAGTTCGCCAACATACTTAATGTTTTACCATTTACATTTAATGTTATGTTAAACTTTAAATAAGAAATCACTTAATCATTTATCATGATATATATTTATTTTTGTAAAAAAAATTTGAGAAAAAATATAAAAACAGAATTGTACATTCTTTAAATTTTTATATCATGGGGTTTTTAGTAGGTTCCCTGTGAATATGAAGTATTAGTAAATGCTGTATTGTGTGCGGAAGGATGGGTCCTTGTAGTGATTCAGTCAATTGTTAGAGAATGAATGAGTCTTGATTCAAGACTCATTCATTCTTGAATCAAATTAGCTAAGTGTATAGACAGTGAGACCAGCCTTTCCCCATTTCCACTGTGGCCTTGTGCCACAAAATTTTATCTTTATATGCATTATGCAGTAATGAATAGTGTCATTTTGTGTATTTTTAACATCAAACATTGATTAAAAAAATATAATTACCTCAATCCCTTCTACCAAACAAACATATTTTAATTTTAATGTCCATATTTTTTTAAAATTCCAGTGTGGAAAATTTAATATTTTTTAAAATTTTATATTTTCAAACAGAATTAATTTAACAAGTCAGGCAAATAGTGAGTCATAAATAACAAGAAAAAAATTGTGAAATGTATTGTTTTTTGCGTCAATCATGTTTTATTTTATTTTTTCAAAAGAAACCAGTCAATATAAATGTGCTGTATAAGGTTTTTAAATGAAGTATTGTTATTATTTGTTGGTCTCTTTCTCTTTTCAACTTTCCTCATGTTGTCTAAATTACTGCCTTTTTATTCCATGAATTTATTTATTTACGAGTATCCTTGTCTTTGTTGTATTCAATAATTCAACATTTCTAGCGTTGAAGTGTGAAGAAGAGGGAATAAAATGAATATTACTGAATTTAACAACTGAAAAAGGTATCAAGTAATAATGTGATAAAAAAACAACAAAAGAGGATACTGATCTGAATGTGTACTGTAGTAGTAGTGTAGTCACTAAGTGACATAGATCTAAAAACAAACATGCTGAAGTAGTGAAAGTGAAGTATGCAAACAACAAGGAAAGGGTGAGGATATTATTCTCTAGCCAGATAAATTTCCCAACACTAAATTTTTATTTCTATAAAAAAATGATTATGAAATAACTACAAGCAACAACAAATTTTTATTATGCTTAACTTTGATACCTTTTTGGAACAAAAATGAAATCTGGTATTTTTATTTCTTTTAAAAATAAAAACTCACTATTTTTTCTTTTAGAGAAAAAAGAAACCGAAAATTATAGTTATTTAAAAAAACTAACATTCTTCAAAATGTTGGTCAGAACTTTTTAAACATTTTTTGAGTGCATTTTGCTTCAAAACACATGGTACATGACAGTAGTCTACAAGGGGTGGGTAAAAAACACAAACACCCTTTATTTTTAAAAACGTTACATTAAGAAAAATAAGTATTTTCGTCTGGTGTTTCTTCTAAGAACAGCAACAGAGTTATCATTAAATTATAGCTATGTTTTTTCTTCTTACAAATGATTAATAAAGCTGTCCGTAATTTTTGTGGTCTATATTAGTAAATAAATGTAGATAGGTTTATTTATTATTTTTATTTTATCAAGTGTGAAATTATTTTAAAACAATAACAAAAAACGGAATAAAAATGACATTTGATTTCTTCAAACTTCTAAGTAATGTGCGTTATTCGTAGAGAAAGATAAATGACAGAAAGTTGATATAGAGCAATGTTACAACTAACTAAATAATATACAAAGTAAATGTTCATTTTCTAAGTGGTGTTTATTTATTTAATTGCAATAAAAGAGAAAAACAAGCCAAATTTTCTTGTTTGGTGTCACTAAAAAATCTTTGAAGGCATGTCGTCGTTAAGAAAAATTGAAATGAAGAACGAAGAAAGTTCTTTGATGTTCCTTTTTAAAGTCATGGCAATGTTGACTTATCTAAGAAGAAGAAAGCAGGAATCGGTTGGTTTGGTTTGATAGAGCCAACAAGAATTGTAGTAAGCCGAAATTAAAACGATGGAGAGAGAAAAACTTGGCTACTCACATTAAAGGAAGTGAAGAAATTATGGGCTGCTGACATGTCTGCGAAGCTAGGCGCTCTGAAGGAAGGAGGAGGAGTAAAGTGAATAAAGGGAGAAGGAGGAGGAAATTGTCTAGAGAGTAAGAGGAAGAGATAAAAAAGTGTGAAAAGAGGAGGGGAGAAGAAAGAGTGTGAGAGTGGGAGGTAAGAATCAAAGGAGAGTGGGAGATGTTCGGAACCAAAATAATGGAAAATCCGTAAAGAAGTCAAGTGCGTGGCGTCAAGTCTTTCACTCCCCTTTTCTTTTTTCTCTTTCTTTAATTAAAAAAAAAGGAGGCGTGGGAAAATAACAAGTTCGATTTTAAACAAATCTACGCCCTGTAAGTAATTTGGAATTTACAACTACACGACTCCAGGCAGAAATAGTCTTCTTAAAATTTTTGTGCTTTTTAAAAAAATTGCGATAAATGAATTATGAAAAGAATGCAGGAATTATTTATTAGTTTTTTTTTTATGACGAATGCCATAAAAGCCATGTATTTGCGAAATTAATTTTTATTGTTAATTTTCAGTTTAAGACTCAAACTTTTCATCGCCTTTTTTATGGAGCCTGTCAAGCTCAGAACTTTAAAGTGGTTCCACCTGCATTTTAAAATAAATTTTACTTTCAGACCGGGAGATACCACACAAGATTAAAAAGATGATACTCTTAGGTGGAAATCAGTTCTTGTTTCAGCTTATATGTCAATTGTAGCCTTTGAGTTGATCGAATTTCAAATCCTTGACAAAAAAAGTTCAGTGTTAAGCTTGTCTTTTACAAATTAAAACCCGTTAAAAACAAACTTTTTATGTCTGAAACAGTGTCAAAAAAAAGTTAGAACCTTTTACATTGAAAGGCCGAAATTGTTGCATTTTCATTGGCGTTTTTAAATTAAAAATTAATCCGGTTAAAAGTGTCTAGGTACACTTTTTTGTATTAGAGAAATTAATAAATTTAGTTTAAAATTATTTACCACCTGAATAATCCTGAATAACAAAGTAAAAAAAAAAAAAAAACGTGATGTAGAATACAGGTTTTATAAATTTTTATTTCATCATCTTCATTAAGATGAAACTGGAAAATAAATAACTACTTTTTTAATGAGCGAAAAATATTTTTCTATTTACAAATGAATGAATAATAATTGTTTTTTTACACTGCTAGTAAAAACACATTTCATTTTTAGAAACTAGAAATGTTTTTTTTAAAATAAGTAATTTTCTTTTAAAGAAAACTTTGTAGTTATTCATTTATATCTTTAAAAAACTTTTAAATACAAAAAATGTTTTAGATGATTTTTATACACATTCCTGCGTCAGTCAGTAAAAAAAAAAAAGTACCATGCGTGATACACGCTTGAGCGATCATGTCTCTTTCGAGGCATAACTGATTGGGCAGAAGATTTTCCCGCAGTAGGTTGCCATTAGTTTTTGCGTTAGACTGGTTGCTAACCTAGGCTAAGAAGAACCCAATCTGTCTTACTATATAACGCATAACTGAAGGGAAAATAGACGGATTAACATTTCCCATGGTTATTTGAGCGTAAGTGAATGCAACGAATGAAACTGGAATTCTAAATCGGCTCTCCGATTTCCCGTTCCACTGAACCACAAGAAGCCGAATTCGTTGCATTCACTTACGTGCAAATAATACTCTCTTTGGAAAGGTGTTACTAGTGTTAATCATTTTACTCAGTACTGTCGCTTCTCTCTCCAGGGACAGATTGGCATTGGTTTCTTTAGCCTTGGTTGGTAACCAATCTACCGCAGAAAGTAATGGCAACCTATTGCGGGAAAACCGCCCATTCCTGAGTACCAGTCTCAAAAAAATTCAAAATGATGTCTTTGTTTTTAACTCCTTATATATTTTACTTGTATGAAATGAAATAAAAATGTTTCATTTGAAATAAGTGTTTTTTTTTTATTACCATTCTGATACGTTTTTATGTTTTTGGGAAAATAAAATTGGTTCATAGCATTTTTCACAAATTTGTTATAGGCATGTTTGAAATTAATTTGGGATGAATGTAAAAAAAAGAAAATTAAATCGATTGAGAAAAAAGTCAATATTGTTAATTTAATGAATGTTACCTATTATTGAGTTTTTGAATGTTTTTCCACTTTGTTAAATGGTCACTGTTAGTGTTCAAGCATTTATTCATAAAAATAGAAATTGGTTATTTGTTTGATATTAAAGTTACAAAAAAAAATACAATGAAAATTTTAACATTTATGATTTTACAGACGCAACTGATTTTTGTTCTTACAGATTAGGAAAAATTACATTTAAAAAGTAAATTTTCCAATCTTAATTTTTAGTGGTGTATATTTTTTTCAAAAATAGATTTAGACTTTTCTGTCATGAATGGAATCTCTTTAAAAACCCGTTATGCAATAAAACTTTTATAATGGTTTTTATTTTATTTGTTATAAAAAAAATTTCTTAATAGCACAAAGATTTTTAATGAAGAAAGCCCGAAAAAATGTCACTCCATATGCCTTCTACCAAAATAATAAAAATAAAAAGTCTGCAACAAAAAGTTTTAAAATCATTTTTAAACCTCAGAATATAGCGGGAATATCGTATGTACATTTTAAATTTTGGTTGGTGCAATACTTTTTTAAATTGTTTTAAAAAAAAGAAAGCAATTATAAAGAAAGAAAATACTTTTTTGTTAGGCAAAATTAAACAAAAAATAATTTAAAACAATTGGAATTTGTATAATTTTTTTTGTAATGAACTTTGTTCAATGTCAGTGTCGGGGTTTAGTTGTCCGATAAATTGATTCAAATTCCTTTTCAAGTTAAGATCCCGAGAAAAACAATTTATGGAGCATAAACTTTGATAAAAGCTCAATAGGGACAAATTTTATTTATTCATCTTTTAAAAAATACACATGAAAGAAATGTACAAAAAAATATGATGAAGGCATGAAAATAAATATAGTTTTCTTTTAGTAACATAATCCTATATTTTATTTTTAACTTAGTGTTGGCCTGAATTGTTAATTAACATTTATTTTACACCAAAACGATCACGTGATTATTTATGAATTTTACTTTAAAAAAAGTAATTTTTTATCAATGACGACACGTGATATTTTTTTGTTTGTAAAACACGAGTGGAAATGGAAATGAACAGAAAATATTTCTTTCACTACCCAGGAAAAGGAGTTGTGTTTCTAAAATTAATATTGTTTAGATAAAGAAGTTAATGAAAGAAAAAGAAGAAAGCAAACATGAGTAAGAAACGGAAAAGATCAATGAATAAGAAAATCATTTAAAAAGAAAAGAAACAACAGAAACAGTCGTCGCTGTCCGTCTCAATGACGGCGAATGGCGCGCAGCAAACAACGAAGACGGAAAAGAGAAGAAGAGACAAAGTCAGTCTAAACCAGAAAAAACCAGTTAAAACCAAGTGCGATGTACGGCAGCGACCATAAAGTCGGGGATCGATTTCAGTTGCTTTGCATCTACTTCTTCCAATCACACTTCCTCTTAGAAATTAAAACTAATTAAATATAATTTATTAAAAAAAGACCTTTATGATGATTTTTTTTAAATTCATTAATTGCAAAAAATTAAAACTGCTTTTTTTTAACTGTCTCGCTGTAGAAACCCAAAAAAAAATCGTAGTAAAAGTAAACAAAACCTAAATGTTACTAAAAATCTGTATCTTTGTTGATAATTGCACTTTTTTCTTTTTGCATTGCAAAAATAAAAGTTCGAGCTAAACGCTTTATTTTAAAATTTAAATAAATTGAAAATGCGAATTAATTTAAATTGAAGTAGTTTTGAATAAAATTCAAGCCCAGATTGATACTGCATTAACAAGTTTACACTTACAGGTAGTTTTTTTGTCGTAACCACGTAAGGATATTTTTTTTACAATTTTTTTGCTTTTTACTTATTAACTAGCTAGTTTCTTATATTTATATCAGATTTAATTTTTGCCATTAAATCCATTTATTTATTTCTCTCTAGTCTAACGTATTTTTTTACACTTTTTTTTAGTTTACTAGTCATTCTCATTACTTTTTTTGCGAATGATCACATTTTTATTTCTTTCTACTTGTGAGGTCTAAATTTTTAAAAAAAATTACTTAGTTCAGAAAAAAAAAACAAAAAAAAAAACTTAATGATGTGTTACATACACATAAAGAATAGCTTCCAACTTGAATAGTCAACTCAATGTCAAAGTCCATTATTTTTTCAAATACACCCGAAAAGTGGGGGGAAGAAAAAGAATCTGATGTTAAAAATAAAAACAGTTTATTTTAGGCGCGAATTATTTCGGTAATACTTGCTTCGTATTCTTAACTTTTCTAAATTTTATCTTAATATTACAAAAAAAATTGAAGAAGCTGAGAGATGTGTGAATAAAAGAAGTTTAAGTAATTTTTAATATCTGTCTTTTCCGAAAATGTCTTGATCATTTTTATCTTAGATGAAAAATCAAAGAAAGCAATATTCAAATTAGCGGTTGCCGAAAAGTGCCGAACGCGGCCTTTCTGTTTGACGAAAACAGCCGAAGTAGGTTAGCATGTACCAGTTTCAACCGGTTGCAAAGGTGGCTTTGCTTTGAGGTGTCAGTGCGAACAGCTACTAGATAGCTAAACGTAAAGCTTAGACGAAACGGTAAGATTTCATTTTTCTTGAACTAATTCCTTCTTGGATTGTGTATAGGAAAACAAGGATCTATTGTAACGAACTGTAACTGAAGCAAAACAAAACTTTATCATGTTGTAATTATGGGCGCCGCCATGTTTGCCGAAGTAAACAACGGAAGCGCATTTGATTCGTCTAATCGTATCGAAGGTGCGTGAATTAAAAAAAAGAAAAGAAAAACCTTGATACAAGTGGATAAAAAAAGACCCCTATATCCGTCATCACGATTTTAAACGCTTTCTTTATTTTACTCTGATCCTAGGTATAAATATTACTTTTTTTTCCTTTTACCTGGTTTTGATGCGATTTGAACCCGGGGTTTTCCTACTATTATCCATTTTCTGTTCTCTTATCACATTTGCTAGAAGACAAAAACGACCATAATTTATCTTGCCTTTTTATTTTATTTTATTTTTTTAAATTTAATTTTCTTTCCACATGAAAAAGCAATTCATAAAAGGAAAATAGTGCGTGACCAATAATTGGGGGATCAGTTTTCTGTATAAATTCAACTGGCAACTCGTCCCCCATTTTTCCGAAGTCCTATTCAAAATTGTGGACTGCTTCCGATCCGATTTTTGATTACACGACCGACCGTTATCTTTAAAAACTGTTTTATTTATGCCGTCTTTGCCTCACCTTTTGATTTGATAATTGCTGTTTTTCTAACATTAAGTTATCACTAATGAGTTTCCCTTTATTGTTCTCTTCATTTTCTTTTTTCTTAATATCTTTACTGAAAGATCTCTTAATTTTAAACCAGAATAATAGTTTGATCGCGAGCACTTTAAAACATGTGCCTTGTATAGTTTTTTTTAATTTCTACCAACTTTGAAAAAATATGCTCTATAATTAATATCTGACTTATTTTAATTGATGGCATAAACGTGTTTTTAAAATGATAATCTTTTCTGTATTATTCTTAGAAATAATCCTGATCATTACATTTATTTTTTGTTTATATTCTCTTCCTTCATCAGTCCTTAACTGAAAAAAAAATTAGGCTATCGTTAAACAATTTTTAGAAAGATTGTCAATTATTGTCAATTGGTTCATTAATATTTTAATAAATCTCGTTCTTCCCATTAAAAAAAAAGATCTTGAACTTTTAAAAACTCAGATTTCAATTCCATTAGTTACTAATGATTTTAGTAGTTATTTCATCAGTATTTCATTTTCAAATTTTTAAAAGTTATGTTTCATATATAAAATATTCATTAATTTGAAGTTAGTGACCAACCCATTGATTGCGAAGGGTGCAACAGAAATAAAAGGGACAAGAAGATTCCCAATTTTTCATATGAAGTATGCTTGATTTTTAGTACTCAACTTTTGGCGCTGGTGGGAAATTAGATTTTTGTAAAAAATTACTTCCTATTTCAAGAATCTCTTCATTCATTTTTTTTCCTGTTTTTTTTTTTTTTATCAATATTTACGTTAAAAAATATCCTCTTTATCCGCGGAATCGCTTGACTTATTTTTTAATTTTCTTGAATGTATTGTAAAATACATGAAACAAACACATGTGGGTTTCTTTATTAATCTGCGAAATAATGTCTTTGAAACCAGACAATTTCAAAAACAAATTGTGTTGATTTCATAAGTTTTTTTTACTTCTATTAGTGTTTTTTTTTTTTTTTCTCCACCAAGAAAAGTTAGTTTGGTGACCAAACTTTGGTTGCTCGGGGTGAGAGAGGAATAAGTACTGACCCCACCCCCAGTGCTAACAAATGTTTATACTTTTTCTAGGCAAATTACTTTTTTTTTTTTTTTTTTTTTTTTAATTAAAAATGAAAGCTTTCAAATTCAAATAAACGTCATTAAGTTTATTGGTTGATTGGTTCGGTTGTAAATGGGGGCAGAACAGGTGTAAAAACAATAACGTGAAACATTTATTTTTTTAACAATTACAAAATGATGTTTAATTTGGGATTTTTCCATTGTTTAATTAATTTTTTTTTATAAGGCGTTCAGATTTTGAAAAAAAAATTTAACAAAATGAGTTTTTTCCCACTAATTCAAATTAAGTAATCCCTGTATCTTCATGAAAATTCATAAATTTCCGACGAATTTAAAGTACATAATTTATCTCTGATTTTTATCAACTTTTTTTAAAAACAAAACGGTAAATGACAATTTTAAAAAGGGCCCAAAAGCTCTTTTATTTATTATTATTTTTTTTTTCGCTGGTAAATTTCCATTTCTTATTTTGTTACTTAAGGAAGTTTTGGAGCTTTACAACTGGAATAGTAAGTGCAACAAACAAAATTAATTGAATTAGAGAATAAAAAGATTCTTCTGATTTGTAGACTTGTTGTTTTGTTTATAATCATTATAAACAAAACAAGTCTAACGTATTTACGGTTTACCTTTTTCGCTAGGTGAGTTTGTTGAATTGACTATGGAAGTTTAAAAACTAACGACAGCGATGAGTTGCTTAAAATTTAAAAACTTATTTTCACTATTTCCCTCACCTCCTAATTATTAGTTTGGTTTGCTAATTAAACTAAACTAGTTTAACTTTTTTTGTTAAAGGGTTTCATAACGAAGATGAATAATAATAATGTCAGGTAAATTTTCGAAGGAATAAATAAATTAAAAAAAAAAAATCAACGGTTGACTTTGATAGTTAATGTTCTAGTGCTATCAAGCACCAAGCAAATCGTAAAGAATTAATTCATCCAAAATCAAAAATGTTGTGGTTGTCTCTAACATTGTGTCTTTCTTTCTCGCTCTCTCTATGACGTCATCGTTCTGCCAAAACATTCTTCGATTCTTTAAAAATGGCACAATCGTGCTTTCCAAGTTAACTTATAATTATTAATGTTGACTTTTTTTTGTTAACCAACTTTCAGAATTCGAACATGACTTTTAAAAAAGATTCGAAATTTAATTTTTGCTGTTGAATAAGCATTCTCTATTCTTTTTCAACATTTGGAAAACCTGAGTTTTGTAAAAGTTAGAGATGTATTTCTTTTATTCGCCGATTTAATTTCTTCCTCGCGTATACAGTTCTGATGAGTTAATTTATCACAGTGCAATTATTAGGTATCATTTGAAATGAATTGATCACATGTGTTCGATCTTTTCCGGGAGTAATATAGACGAGAAGATTATCTCTTAAAAAAGAAAAATCTTTTCTTTTTCATGCTTTCTTTTCCGTGGGCGGTAATCGATCGAGATTATTACTTTCGTTTTTTTGCAGACGCTTTCTTCTCTATTGACTTGCATCGATGATTGCCAAAACTTGATTTGGAAGTAGACATTTTCCTGTAACTCTCTCCACGTTGGTCTTGTTTGTCCCAACAATATTTTTTTTTTCTTTGGCGCGAAGAAGCGGCGGAAAAAGATTTAAGTTTTTAGATTAGAGAAATATTTTATTTATTTATTTATTTATTTTTTTTACTAACAGAAATGAATAAAAGCTCATCGTTGCTAGTTAGCAATGATGAGCTTATTCATTCATTCACACAGAATTAAGGAATTGGAATTGATGAAACCGGATTTTCATTTTTTAATTTTAAATTTTTTAACAAAATTCACTGGTAGTCGACAATCAATAAATGTTAATGACACATATGGAAAATATTTCATTTATTTTTTTTCCAAGTCTGTAGTTTTATTTTTTATGTTATGGACTGAAATAACATTTAGGTTAATAAAAATAAACATTTTTCTAGGAAATTTGTAAATTTCTTAAAAATCTTCTACATTATTCTTCATAAAACGAAAAAGATCTTAAGATTTACACAATTTTTATATTCAGTACAAATTCTTGACCTTAGTGTTTCCGTTATAGCAACACATTTCTGGATGACATTATTCAAAGCATTAGGAACTCATTGATAACTCTTTATAAAAAATGTTTGCGGATTTTTGTTGTTTTTAAGTCAATATTGTTTTTCATAACTAAATTGTTAGTGCTTCTATCATTGGTTTTATCATGTTTAAAAAAAAAAAAAAAAAACTGTCTTCGAGATAGTTTTTTTTTTCCCCTCCACATTATAATGGGGGAAAAAAAAACTGCATTATTGTATAATTTTCCATATAACTATTATAACTTTGTAAATGCAATCTATATTTTGTAATAGTTGTAACTGACCTGGCAATAGAGATTAGTCCCAAATCTCGTATTAAAAGTACTTTGCCTTGAATTTAACAAAACTTCTCTTCAAAGAACAGAAATTGAAGAAAAAATGTTACAGTCCATGTTAAAGATTAATATTGTAAACTTGTTTACATTTTAAGATTTTAATTTTCACTTTTTAAGTAGCTGTGAAGAAGTAATTTATAATAATGTGAATATTTCAAGGAAATCTTTTAATGTAAAAAATAAACACTTCAGCCATGACTAAATTCATGGTCTGCTTTTGGAAACTAATTTTCTAAAAATTGCATCAATAAAAACATCAGAAGGTATAATACTGTCTTTATAATTTAACCATACAACAAAAGGGAAGATTTTCAATAGAATTGGCAATCTTAGGTTATTATCCATTAGTCTTGAGAGATTGTGGTCAGATATCTTGGTAGTTCTGGTTCAGTTGGCGATGTTATGTTGTGGGTATACAGATTTGCCACAAGTGACTTGATCTGTTCACTCAATGTCTGGACAGTGAAGATTAAAAATGTTCAGTAAATATGCTCTATGGATTACAATCTGGGTGTTTTCCCAAGTTTTCTCAGTCAGCTTAGTGAAAGTGAAGGCTGTTGATCTTGAATCAGGCATACAAAACTTGAGCAGTTGTTGCTCACTGTCATTTATGTTGACAGACTTGGACAACCTGGTCAGGAATGGTGGTCAGCAGCTTCTCTGGTTTTGACGTCAAGTAGCAGCAACTCTTCTTGATTTGGGATCTTTTGTAATTTTCTGATCATTGAACTGCTAAAGTAGAAAGTTGGAGTGTAAATGATGAGATTAGATTAGCACATGCACAGGCCAAGCGAGAAGATCCTTTTCTGATTATTCTCACTCACCCAACTCCATGTAGGTCTTGTGACCTGTCCACTCGGAAGCACCTTTACATATTGACGTTTTCTGTTGTTATAAATAGTAAGATTATATAGATTATCAGCTTGTTAGGCCTGTCTTGTAGTGTACAGCACCTGGTATTCCATGTGGAACACCCATCTAAGTATTAACCAGGCTCAGGTTGCTTAACTTTAGTGGTTGAATAGTTATTTTTATTTTATTTTTACCTCTCTATAAATATTGGCTCTCAATGTTCAATTCACCATATATATACTCTACCATAATATGAAATCATTACAAATAATGCAGGAAGTCATGCAAAACAGTGAAGCCTTCAGAGCTGATATTCTGGTGGTAGGTTGAATTTAAAGGGTTAACAGCACCATGCCATCTGGTATTTTGTTTTTTTCTCATTTAGCATCCTTTATTCTAATACTGCAATTTTCACTAAAGTTTGCAGTAATCCATTGTTAACCATTGTAGCTTTTCTTGTATTGCAGATCACTGAAAGCTTGTCTGTTAGGCCAGTAGTAAAGGTTCTTATGTTCCAACATCCAACTATGAATGTGGCTTCCTTACTTTGTCTTTTGCTGCATGCTGTATTTGAGTGGCAGTAGATTGTCACCATTTTATATTTTTAATTTCATGCATGTGTATATTTTTATTTTGTTGACTGTGCAGTATAGTAGGGTTAGTTGAACACTGAGAAAAAGTGCATCATGACAATTCATTCTGCTAGAAATTTGAAAATGGCATACTGTACTGCTTAGCATTTGCACTGAAGCTTCAATACAAGCATTTCAGAGTGTTTAGGTGTCAATCTGAGGACAGTGCAGAAGATTTGGAAAGAGTTGAATGATATATGCAGTCAACTTCATGGTGTTAGGAGTTATGCTAGTGATGGTGATATGTTTCCATTCATTATCCCACAGGGCCTCAGACTCAACATGGAGGCCTACATAAAGTGGAAGAGAACCCAGTCATAATTGTCAGATAATTTCTGCTATCCCATAACCCCTTACATGTAGTTGCCTGACTTCTCAGAATGCAACCCCTTGATTATTATGTATGTAGCGCAGTTGATTGAAAGACCAATAAAACTCCTTGTAATACCAAAGATGAACTGAAAGCAAAGTTTATCCATAAGAGTTGCGGGAAATTCTGGAGACTGACTGAAGCCAATGTTGATTTTATTAAATTTACTCTTTAGTATTTCAAGACATTTGTATAATTTTAGTAAATATGTTAAAATGCAGTGTCAGTGTTATTTTTAATTTTTTTGTGTAATTTAGACAGTTTACCCTGTTGCATCCTTAAACTTCACATGATGGGGCAGTATATAAATTTTTATGTCAGAAAAAAAAAATTAAATTTAAAAGTGTAAATATTCAGCATTTCCTTTTCTTCACGTGCATGTATAGTTACAAAAACATCACTTGAGTCTGAAGTTCTAAGGTGATGGAATATGTCACATAAAAACATTTTTTATTTTGCCATTAATTGGTTTGCCAATCACCCAGCTCACACCTTCCTCATCTTTTGAACAGAAGTAAGTCCAGCATAGATTTTGATTTTTGTATTGAATTGTGAAATAATTTCAGTTATAAAAGAAAAAATGTCAAAAAGTTTGAAGTTGAAGCCTGTTATGCCAATAAATTTATGTATTAAGACTTTCAAAATGAAGTATTTAAGTTTCTTGTTACTGTTTAAATTTCTGTCTATTTTGTATATAGACATTTGATATCCATTAAAATGTTTCATAAACAAACAAATGACATAATGAGTTTGTATTTTGAAAATAAGTATTACCTCATATCTGGTCAGGTGCTCCTGCTATTTGTCTCAAGGTTCCTGACAAAATTCCAAAGAAGGACCCGCATCTAATCAATTCTGACTTGGCATTTCAACTTCAGTCACTTTCTCACTGATGTGACTTGGCTTCCCTCTAACTTTTATACAAGTATTTTCATGGCAACTGCTCTGATGAGCTTTTTTCATTAGTACCCCTTCCATGTGAATTTAAGCAATTTAGATCCCACCCTTTTACTGTTGAAATAGTTAAATGCAGCTGCCACTTTTACTTGAACAGTTTCTTTTCTTGCACTTTCTGCCTGTGGAACTCCCTTCCATTTATTTGCTTCCTTGATAAATACAACCTTCAACAATTTAAATGCAACATAAATTGCCGTCTTCTATCTTAAATTCCATTCATCTTTTATTTTTTCTTTGACATTTCTTGTACCCAGTCTTTTCTGTCATTGTAATCCATGTGCAATAGTGACAGTCCTGCCATTCTTTGGATGAAATGATTAAATAAACAAAACTCCATTCTTTCATTCTCAATTTCCATGTTTCACTCTTATATTTTATCCTGTTTATTTTCACTTAATAGCCACCCCTCTTATTTTTTTTATGTTTTAGGCTCTGCTGATGTAAGAGTGACCTAATGCCACCTATCATCATGGATAACATTGCAGAAGAGGCAGCTAAGCTTCTGGATTTTAACCAGAAGTTAGACATTAGCTTATTGGATGATATAGTAGAATGCATGTATTTAGGAAAAGGTCCTGAGGTGAGTCTCCTTTACTTTGTAAAATTCATACAGCTTTATCATTGTTATATTCATTTGTATTACTCTTGATTTAGCTCCCACCCTAATTTAAAAAAAAAAAATAAATAAATAATTTATATTAGTTTTTGTTTTTGGTAAACTGTTTAAATTTTTTATAATTAGAATTCAAACGTCATTTAATTTAGTCCATTAATAATTTTTGATTTTAAGATCTTGATCTAAATGATGCATGAATTGTAGAGTATTGTTTGGTTCTTTGACTTTTTTTTTTGTTATTGTTGATTTTATTATTTATTTTCCCCCATAGCAACGGATGGCTCAGGAAGTTTTAACAACCTTAAAGGAGCATCCAGATGCTTGGACTCGTGTGGATACAATATTGGAATATTCTGGCAATCAGCAGACTAAATATTATGCCCTGCAAATATTAGAAAATGTTATAAAGACTCGATGGAAAGTGTTACCTCGACCTCAGTGTGAAGGTATCGTCTGCAAATTCTTTTATTTACTTAGTTTACATTGTGTATGTATTTATAGAAAGTAGAAATAAAAACCATTTAACTTTTTAACTGAAATTTATCAAGTGCAATTAATATCAACCTGGTTTCCTCAAGGATTAGTTGCTTGGCCAAATGTATGTTTTGTTGAAATTTTAGCATTTTAACTTTTCTTTGACAAATTAAAAAGTTAATGTAGATATTTTTATTAGTTTAGAGCTTACAATACCCAGATTCCAAATCAGCTGTGCTACTGCAAATTCCAAAATTGGTTTAATGTGATATTATTGTAAACTGCTTTTCTAGATAGTGTTTGTTTTTGTTGTGTGTGTGTGTTTTGTAACTTCTAATTTGTAAATTCATTTTCCCCTTTGATCTCACAATTTCTTTTTTTTTTTCTCAGTATGTAACATAAGGGAAAAATGGGAAGTAATAATTTTAAATTTCTCTTCAACAAGCCTTGGAAAAAAATCTTATATATTTCAAGGTTTAAAATTTAAAATTATGTCACATTACATATGATTTTTTTTTTTTCTTCATTTCTTCATTTTACAAATATTTCTTTTAACTACTTAGCAAATTTCCAGTATCAGCGTTTTTGTGTGAATTAATGAGTTAGGCCAGTAAAGATATTTGAAGTTTTGCAGGAAATGTTTTGTAGTTTCCAATGTGGGTATCTAATAACAGTTGAGTGCTTTATGTAGTTGGAGAATTTTCTATGAATTTTATTAGGTTAAGAGAAATTATGTAATATTGCATGCAAACTTAATATAAATTAAATTATGGTACTTTTTTTTTTGTTTTGGAGCTTTTTTTTCTCTCTCTCTCTCTTGTGTGACAATTTCAGAAAATATTTAATAGGTGAGGTGAAGATAACTTCATTATACATATATTTTAATTGTAATTGTTTGTGTATTATACAGGTTTTGGAAACTTTATGAACCAAATTTTTTTTTTTTTTTCAAAATCTTGTTTTAACTGCAAATAGCTATTTTAAAATATACTCAAACAAACATGCTCAAGAATTTAACTTGTTATAGCTGCTGCTCTATCTCCCAGTAGTAAACCTTGTTTCAGATTAAAATGCTAGTTTTGTGTGTGCAAATGGCAGTTTTCTAACTTTTATTCTCACTATGAAAAAGGAATATTTAACATATTTTGACAGGAGCTTTACTAATAATTGGGATATATTTTCAATAAGACCTAAACTTCAATTTTGCTTTCCTTTGTTGTTACAGGTATAAAAAAATATATTGTTGGTTTAATTATTAAGACTTCATCTGAGCAACAAATTCTTGAGAAAGAAAAAGTGTATTTGGGGAAATTAAATATGATTTTGGTACAGGTAAGTTATGTTAGTCTCTCTCTTTCTGAATGTTGGATAAAATCTCTAATGAAACAATTCTTTTAGAATTGTTATTTCTCTCTCAACTCCAACTATGTTACCTCATCAACATCTGTGATCATATTTTGCTTACACATTCTCGTTTTTCCACAGATCCCTTAAATTCGCTTGTGGTTTAGTTGAGTGGATATTAACCAGTAATGACCTGTCATTAGCGGTTAGCCAAATATGGTTCTCATTACTTTTGCACCTATATTAGGAAATTTTTGTTTTATTTGTTTTAAAAAAAATGTTAAATATCAGCAGAAAGAAAGATTGTAAATGTTTTTATTTAAAATTTTTACTGTGTTGTAATTTTTGTCAGTATAATTTTGATAATTTTTTTTCTCAGTACATAAAGTTACTTGTTAATTTTACTAGTCATGCTAACCTTTTTGTAACTGATATGAATCCTCATAATAATTCAGCTAAAAGAAGCTGGTGAATGAAGAACTATTTCCTGCACTTATTGTAAACTATATTTCCTTTACTGTAGATTTTGAAATATGAATGGCCCAGGAACTGGCCGTCTTTCATCAGTGATATTGTTGGTGCTAGCAAGACGAATGAGTCCCTGTGTCAGAATAATATGACTATTTTGAAACTGTTGAGGTTTGTTTTTCTCTTTGTTTTTCTCTGAATTGTTTGGAAAAAATGAACTGGCATTTTGATTTTGTTTTCTTTCTCCTTTCTTTCACTCATGTCTATAATGTTTGAATGATTTTGTAACATAATTCTTGAAATAAAAGGAAACCTCAGTATATTTACCATAGTTTTGCTGATGAATAAACTAAAACTTTTGCATTGAAGTTTTATCCTAATATTTCAAATTTTATAAAAGCATTCCTGGAGATTAACATTTCTGTAAATTTTGCAAACTTAATGTTCAGATAGTTTAAATAGATGTTTTATACAGAAGTGATAGCTAGCTAATCTTCACTTAGCTAACACTGTTTCGCTGGCATTTTTTAAATTTTAAGAAAAATGAAGTTTGCAGGAAATGTTTTGTGTATTTCAAAAGTTTTCTATGAATTTTATAGTGTTAGCAAATTATATGAAACTAGCAGTATAGCCCGGCGTTGCTCGGATGTAATGAAAGCTTTAAAACTAATCCATGGTCCTGGAGCTCAGACTCTTTGGACGTTGGCACGAAAGGCTAAAAAGCAATAGTTGTTTCCAGTTAAAGCGAAACCATAGACTGAAAGAAAATTGAATGGTTATAACTCAAATTTTGATTTCCTGGTGTTGATATCAAATAAGTATTTTTCGTCGTAAACTGAATTTTGAAGGCTAAATAAGTCCTCCGAGTAAATGGTATCATGGCTGAGACTAAGAACTACAATTATACCTACTTAGAGTCAAACCTGAAGCAAAAACTAAAATAAAAGGGCTGAAAAAATAGACATACAGGCAGATAAACAGACACACACACACGAACATCTTACCTTTTATATATATATATATATATATATATATATATATATATATATTTTCATAAATTATAACATGGATATGTTACAATATCACTACAAAAGTAGCTATTTTGTTTCGACACCTTTGTGTCTTGTCAAGTGATGTGGTTATTCAGAAATGGATGGTTTAAAAGGTTGAAAACGAGCATGACCCTTTTAGTCAGGGAGGCATTATTGTATATACAATGTGGACCAATCAGAGTAAAGCAACTTCTAATTTGGAAAATATGTGGGCAGGCTTATGATTAATTTTGGTGGGTATTGTTATTAAGGTTTGATTGAAGTGGGATCATTATTATTAAATAATACTTATATCTATTTTGTTCTTGTTGCTAAAATTATAATAATAATATATGAACATGTATGTATTTTACACTGACTATGAGCACACAGACACCTATACGCCATGACGCTTAAACATCGCCGATGAACTTGATAGATAAGGCAATAGTCATGAAATTGATACTCTTTAGCCAGGTCAACGAGTCGAAAGAAAAATTTTACACCACACTGAAATGAGATACGTATACAGGCAGACTTATGTTGTTGGACGACCGGGGCCCTAACTGGAGTACGCCCACCACGTATACACACGGACAGACGTACAGCGGTTAGAATATGCACACATATATACATATACGCGCACACACACACACACACACACACACACACACACACACACATCCACACAAAGGTGTTGGAACAAAATGGCTAATTTTGTAGAGATATTGTAACATATCCATGTTATAATTTATGAATAAATAATATTAGCTCTACTTTTGTATTGAGCACTTTTTAAAAAAATAGTGTTTCTTTGGACAAGGAATATTATTCCAACAATACTTATATATATATATATATATATATATATATATATATATATATATATACTTCTGAATATCATTTCTTATGTCTTTGTCTATGAATGTATCAAATTTGATTAAAATCGGACCACTCCTTCTATAACCCGATTTTTTTCGATGATTGATATTTATCAGGGGTACCTTGACACAAAATCTAGCTAAGAACACTTGCAGACGCTTATAGTACAACTGTGTAAATTTTCAAGAAAATCGGTTCAGCTGTTTTGGAGACTATAGGTAACAGAGACACACACACACAAAGTCCCATTTATAAATAAGTTTAGATTAGATATCATAATTGCAGGATAATTGAAGCTTTATGCTCTTTCCTGTCTCTCCTGAATTTACTTTTTAATCATTTCAGAAAATATTTGCTTTATGTCAAAAAGAGTTAACTTTATACTTTCCATAAAAGCATTTTTTTTTTTAAATATGGTTTTTATTTGTCTAAACGAAATTCTTTTTGTTCTAGTGAGGAAGTGTTTGATTTCTCCAGTGGTCAAATGACACAAGCAAAGGCCAAACATTTAAAGGATAGTATGTGTAGCGAGTTTTCTCAGATTTTTCAACTTTGTCAGTTTGTGATGGTGAGTACATAATTGAAATTTAAATCATTGTCATGTGATGAAAAATGAAAGCTTTATGAAACCTTCATAAATAATAGCATTTGGATTTCTCTTTTCAAAAAGTCACTCCCAGAGAAATCTTTACTTAAAGTTTGTATATTTAGCATCTTAATACTGCTCGACAGGTTTCTCTATTGCTGTATATACTGTATCAAGCAGAAAGTATTTTGAAGGATGGATCTTATTTTGGTGGAATAGAAATGAGGTACATGAAATCCAAGGAAAATCATGACTTTAAAATCTACTGTAAACCAGTTTTGCCATTAGTGCATATATATATATATATATATATATATATATATATATATATATATATATATAATTCTCTGAAGAATCTTTTAATAAGAGTCAAACATGTTAGATTGATGAACATTTTCTATTTGTTATTTCTTATTAGTTTTGAATCCATATTTGATTCACTCATTTAATGTTAATATTGTATTTTAAAGTTGTTTCCATTTTAAATTTTGACTTTTTTTTTTTTAAAGGACAATTCTCAGAATGCACCTTTGGTTGGTTCTAATCTTGAAACACTGCTGAGATTTTTAAATTGGATTCCTTTGGGTTACATATTTGAAACTAAATTAATTACAACATTAATCTACAAGGTAAGCTGTCTTTTTTTTTCTTTTTTTTTTTCTAACAACTAACTTTCAAATTAACTATAATTTTCTTGTTTTGTTTTATTTACATATTACTTAGTGCTAAACCAAGAAAAATAACAAAAAAATTTCTATTTCTTACATTACACTGATTATAACTAAATTATTCAGCGTTTTTAAATACACTTTGTAACCCCCCCCCCCACCTTTAAAAGGAAAAAATTACTTAACTTATTCTGTCCCTTTTCTAAGCTTATTAATAATGTTTAACTGATTATGCAACAATAATAACCAATTTAAAACGAATAAAAAATGTTCTCTTTCCAGTTTTTGAATGTCCCAATGTTCCGGAATGTAACTTTAAAGTGTCTTACGGAAATAGGTATGTACAATCAATTTTATCATCAAAAAGAAACCTAAGAATGTTGTTGAAGTTTTAAGAACCCCAAACTTAGATTTATTTAGGGCAAAGATTTTATTCTTGTGTATAAAGTTATTTACTTGAAATTTATTAACTTACCTGTACATTCTTTGATCTTAAGCTTTTATTAAACAGGAAGAAACAATTTAAAGTACACCTGTTGATTAAGAAGGAAAAAAAATGTAATAGTAAAATTAAACAATGATGTTCATTGTTTATTTTCAAAATTATAACTTAGGAGAGACTTTTTTAAAAAGTTCTTAATTACTGTATAAGAAAGTCTGTTCGACAAAACACACTGTCAGCATCCATTATAAATTCTATGAAGAATTTTTGTGTGTGTGTTAACATCTAAGTATTAATTTAACAATTTTTTTTTTTAAGGAGTAGATGAGTTTGACTATTGCTTGGTTCATACTTCTCCGCAGTCTTTTGAACAGGAGCATTGGATTATCTCTTGATTCCTGTTTAGAATTAGTTTTCCAGTTCCTTTTAAAGTCTTTTCCTTTATATAGACTTTGGAATGTCCAGGAGGCCATGTCATCTGATGTCTAGTTTGAATTGATGAAAATTGAATTTATTTTTACTGATAACTCAAAATTTGATAACAATGACAGGAGCCAGTGTATATGCTGTTTATGCTAGTACATATTGTGAGCCAATTAAGCAGATCATAATGACAATGGTTCTGAGGGTGAAATAGGTAATCCTGATGGTACACTTGGGTATAGCAGTACATGATTTTCTGTGAGAGTACCTCCTTCAAGCATGCATGTAGGTGTGATAGTTAGTGACAATACTAAGTGCTGGGTTATAACTGAACTTGCTATGTGTAGAGCAAAATGGTGTGACAACCAAAGAGGTGGATATACAGCTGATTACCTAAAGAATAAATCTGGGTGCTCCGGTGGTGCTTGATGACAAAATTTATGGAATTGCTTGAAATAAATATATTTAAATTTCACAAATGGAATTTAACTTACCAAATTGGCAGTAATGTATTTATACTGCTTTTCAGCATGATTGTAAAGCCTTAAAAGGGGATATGACTTTATGAAATTGCTGATCTAGAGGAAAGCAAGTCCTGTGACAAGTGTCAGTAGAGGTACAATTCTAGGTAACAATTGTTATGTTGTATTGTCTAAATAAAAGTAGTAACTGCTACAAGATGTACAATACTTAAAGAATTACCAGTTGCATTAGTCTGACAATGTGATAGCTAGATTTCATGACCCACACGTTTACTTTCTAACTTGGCAAGTAACAAGATTAGATAAGTTTGCCTATCATCCGTTTCACACTCCTCCCCAATCTCTTGAACAAGAGTAGAGGTTTATCCCTTGTTTCCTTTTCAGATTGGATTTCTGGTTCCTTTTCAACTCTTCTCTTTTACTCTCAGTACCTTTTTGTGTCTCAGTTACATTATCACTTTACTTGGAATTAATTCATAAAAAGAAATGAACATATATCTATAAACTGTGCATCTTACTCTGCAACTAACTCTATCTTGAGTGGGTCTTGTATAGGGTGATCTCTATTGTAAAAAGGAGTGCATATTCAGTTTCCAGTACTCTATCATTTGTTTATTTCTGCTGTTGCAAAATGCACCAAAAATGCTGTTTAAGTTTAGATTTTTGTTTATCTTCTGACCATTGCAATTAACTACAAGAAAATATACTTTATATCTACATATATGTAAAATATTTTGAAATTCTTTTAGAAATTTACTGAATTTTGCTTTAGCATTTTAGTGCCTGAGAAGGTAGCTTTATATCAAAAGTTAAATATGAATACTTTTTTTTTTTTTTTTTTGTTAGAGCATAATCCTGCTTGTGGTTTATTAACAAACTTGTTAGTTAATTTTTTTTTGAAAGCTATTAACATTTCTAAATAAAATTAGTTTGAAAAGAATACATCTTAGTATATAAAATCCTCAAAATTCCAGCTTAAAATCTGATCTTCATTGCTCTGGTAAGGGAAATATCAGCCATCTTAGCCATCTTTTTTAATTTTTTTTTTTTTTATAATTAATGTCGCCTAAAGTAGTAATGAGAAGTTTTAATTTTTTTATTTCACCTCAAGCCTTGAAAATCTTATTACATATCTGAGGTTTATTAAAATTATATCCCTTTACAAATATTTCTTATATACACTGATCATATTTTTTATTTTCAAAATAAATTGACTGATTTGTTGCCTTTGTAAGACCAAGACATTTTCTCTTCCAAACAAATTTGAAAACCATTTGTTTAAACATCTGAAATATTTGCAGGTGACTGTTTTCATTTGCAATGTTATTCTGGCATGAGAAAAACATCAGAAAAACATAGGTTGATCCACTAAGCCATTATAAAGAAGGCTTGATATTTAGTGAACAAGTAATTTCAATTAGCTTGCTTTCTTGTTAAATTTGGGGCTTGTATAAATTGCATTAATGACCCCTTTTCTATCATACATGATTTTATGCACACAAATATATTGTGTGTGTCTGATTCAGAATTTGCAATAAGAGTACTACAGATATTTTGTAAATATTGACAGTGTATCGTTTGAGGAGGGGTGAAACTGTCAATCTTATGCAGTGTTAACCAATATTGTATTAATAAAATAAAATAAACCCACACAACACTAAAAAGTCACTCTATTCCATCCACTTATAGATAGTAGTAAAATAAAAAGTGCCTACCCTTTCTTAAAACCCTTACATCCCCATATAAGAATTACCTAGACAAAACTAAAAAAGTAACCTGTCCAAAACTAGTGCTACCCTGCCCCCCCTCCTAACCCAAGGCTGTATCTCTATGGTTACAAACTGCCACTGCCGACTGACTGGCTTAAACATACTAAATTCCCATCCCACACATCACTTACATATCACATTACCAAGAATAAATCGTTTTTCACCATTTATTTTTCATTTCCACTTATCACCAGATGAGGAGCAAACGTAGCTCCGAAACGCGGAAATTTTTGTGTAGTGATACTATGCTTTTATAAACCATTGTAACAACTAATACAATTATATATATATATATATATATAATTTTTAAATATTTCCTTGTTTGTTTCACTTTCAGCGGCTGTACACGTCTCTCAATATGATGACCAAGTTACTCAGCTGTTTACAATGACAATGGAACAACTGAAACAGGTCAGTACAGGCTTTATAGCTTAAATCTCTTGGTTTTGATTTTAATGATGTTAAATGATTTCCAGAAGAAAAGTATTAAATTTAGATTTCAACATTTTTTTTTTTTTTTAAATATATAAATAATTTTGATAACAAGCTCAGTCTGATTGTAAAGGTCTGACATTATGTTGCTAACCTCACTGCTTTTAAAATTTTATTTGTAATTCTGTTCCTTAAATTTGGGCTGGATATGGCTCAGTACCATATTCACTTTAGACACAGATTGTAAAGAAAAGACAATTATTGTGACCAGTTTGTCAGTTTTTTGCTTGCTTGTTTCCAATAGTGTCATTTCTCTCTCTCTCTCTATATATATATATTGTAAGATGAATATTATTTTGCATTATAATGGGTGGTGCAATGGATAGTGGCTCACAATGAAAAGTTGGAGAGCAGAGTTTGAATTCCAGTTAGCTTCCTTACACTCACTTAAGTGCAAACACCCTTGGGGGAAAGTATGGATCGGTCTCCTCTCCACAGGTATTGGTCAAATAGTGGAACTTGTATATGGAAAAATAATTATTCTTGTAATCCAAAATTTGTTTTGACTTAAATCATTCACATTGGGTTGATGAGCTGTAAGTGGGGGGAAAAAATGCCCCCAAAATCAATCCATTGCATTATTGTAAAGGTTCTTCTCAATAAAGGTAAAGTGCCTTTTCTCTGTGCAAGACTTCCCATATTTGCCAACACCAAGGATGCAGTTTTTCCCCTGAGTTTCAAACATTTGCTGTGTGATGGTTAGTATTTTCGTAGTTGTATGCTAATCCCCAGAGGAAGCTTAGCTATACTAGACAGTAAATTGAATTCCTGTATGTTATTCAAAATTTCAAGACTATTTTTAGGGGTTGGGAAAATTGATTTTTGTCTCTGTCCTTTCACAATCCGTTGATTTTTTTTTTTTTTTTTTTTTTTTTTTAACAAATGACTTCAGATGATTAATTTTGACATAGTGGACTTGTTTCTTGCTTCTGTTTTATTGTTCTTTTGAACGTTGAAACTTTGGCAAGAGATTGTTGACTGCATAACATTGTTGACTGCATAACATTGTTGACTGCATAACATTGTTGACTGCATAACATTGTTGACTGCATAACATTGTTGACTGCATAACATTGTTGACTGCATAACATTGTTGACTGCATAACATTGTTGACTGCATAACATTGTTGAAGACTGGTATTCAAATGATTGATTAATTGTTATGAAATTTTCTTTTTTACCACTAAACCTCTCTTGCAAAGTTAATTTACTGTTGGACAGGGGTTGATTTGATAAAAATATTGATTTTTAAGAGACAAGAAAGTTGCCTTTTGCATTGACATAGGTTAATTCTGTTTTCCTCTCCAGATGTTACCACTAGAAACAAATATCAAAGATGCATATCAGAAAGGAACTGACGATGAACAAAATTTTATTCAAAACCTCAGTTTGTTTTTGTGCACTTTCCTGAAAGAACACGTTATACTTATTGAACGCAAGTCTGATTACCATTCATTTTTAATGGAGGTAAGAGCTTTCACTGTTACTTTTCTACCTTGCTGTTTTTTTTGTTTTTTTTTCCTAGTTAAAAAGATCTTTTACTTTTGATCTTGTAGATTTGAAATTTGAATATCTTGAAGCATTTTTAAAATGTAATTTTGCTTGTTCATGTTGAATTAATTTTTAATTTACTGTTGACTTTCTTTCTTTCTTTTTTTTTTTTTAAGGCTCTTCATTATTTGATCCTTATTTCTGAAGTTGATGAAGTTGAAATATTCAAAGTTTGTTTAGAATATTGGAATTCCTTGGCAGCAGACCTCTATCGTGAAAGTCCATTTTCAGCAAGTACAACATCTTTGATGTTAGCGCGACCCCATGGAGAAATGCCTATCAGAAGGCAATTATATAATCCAGTACTATCAAGAGTGAGTCTTAGTTTGGTTCCTATTTCACAGTACATAATGAATTATAAATTAGTTTCTCACTTGGAAGTTCAATGAAATCTTTACCTGGGGCCATCAATTTGATTCTAGGATGCTGGTTTGAAATTTTGTAAATATTTGTCATATTTTGGTGATGTATAAAAAATTGATTTCACAATCTAAAATACTTTGATTCATTTTTGTTAATCTTAAGAAAATAGATGAACTCATAATACTGATGACTTGTACCAATAAATCAGTTTTTATGTTGACTGCCACACCACTGTCAATGCCTAAAATCTTGTGGCCAATCGATAGCCGATCACTTCATTCCAAACCGGGCTCTGCTCACATTGTGCCTGACTGATCACAATGATGGTCTGGGTTAAAAGTCATTGAAAATCTGCTGCATCGATGATTCAAACATAGCTGGTAGCCACAATAAAAACGAAATCTTTGTAAAATTAACAAGCAGTTTATATATACATGTTCTGTTAAGTACATTATTTGGTTAGTTTATCACTCTTGCATGCTGACAACTATAATTCCAACCCATGTCTTCAGGATAACTCTATCCAAGTTAGTTGGTCTGGCACTAGGCTGAAATCAGTCTACTGTTTGCTTTATATATTGAGTCTCGCATTTAGCAGGGATGGTTGTGACACACTTTGGATACACTTAGCATTTTCAAATGACCAATAAGAGATCCTCCTTTCATTCAGCTAATGAACCTCATCTCCCTCTTTCCTGTGCGAGTGCCTCCCACGATTTGAGGGGAATGGAATGTTCCTCTGACTTTCCCAAAAATCCATTTAGGCACATTTTCATTGGTCATTTGGTCAGCCCTGTCTTTTTCTCTCCCGTGTAAGTGCTTTTTTTTGCTTTTCCACTCTGTGTGTGTTGTTTTGCATCTGTGTTTTTATCATCTTGATCCCTATAAGAAATTATCTAGCTTCAGTTGAAAAGAAAATCATATGTTTTTCCTTTTAATTCTCAGCATTGCAAAATTCCAAAGACCCAAGAGACTTTATTTCCAGTACTTTTGTCTCTCTTTTTCAGCGGGGTGGGGTGGGGGAGCTGTCACTAGGGTCATAAAAATCCACCATGCTCTTAGACAAGCCTGTTCTGTAGATGGCTGTAGCTTCTATCAGTCAGTGCTCATTAAATTTTTCACTAAGGAGGGGTCTCATTTTTAGTGAACATAGATTTCTTAACTTTTGCAATATGAACATTTTGAGTCATAAAAAATGTTATCTATCTTCCTTAGGGGGTCTTAAACAGATCTCTTGCCTAGTTCCAGTGGCTGGAGAAGGAAGAAATAAAAATTCAGTTATCTCTTCCTTTTCTGTACCAAAATAGTGTTACATCTTGAACCGAAATTTGAGAAATTTGTTTGAAAAGCTGATTTTTCATTTAAAAAATTTTGTTTTAATTATATATTGAAACTAGCAGTATAGCCTGGCGTTGTTCGGGTGTAATGAAAACTTTAAAACTAATCCATGGTCCTGGAGCTCAGACTCTTTGGACGTTGGCACGAAAGACTAAAAAGCAATAGTTGTTTCTAGTTAAAGCGAAACCGTAGACTGAAAGAAAAATGAATGGATGTAAGTTAAATTTTGATTTCCTGGTATCGATATCAAATAAGTTTTTTGAAGGCTAAATAAGTCCTCTGAGTAAATGGTATCATGGCTGAGACTAAGAACTACAATTATACCTACTTAGAGCCAAACTCGAAGCAAAAACTAAAATAAAAGTGCTAAAAAAAATACAGACATACAGGCAGATAAACAGACACACATACACAAACATCTTGCCTTTTATATATATATATATATATATAAAATTGATTTTCTGCACTATTGTAAGAACTGCAACCTTGAAACTTCTGAATATTGTTTATGTCTTTGTCTATGAGTGTATCAAATTTGATTAAAATCGGACCACTCCTTCTATAACCTGATTTTTTTCAATTATCAATATGTACCTTGACACAAAACCTAGTTAAGAACACTCGCAGACGCTTAGTACAACTGTGTAAATTTTCAAGAAAATCGGTTCAGCCATTTTGGAGACTATAGGTAACGGGGACACACACACACACACACACACACACACACACACACACACACACACACACACAGAGTTTCATTTGTAAATAAGTTAGATATAATTTGACAAAACTTTAAAATATAAATTTATACACTACTAAATTAGAAGATGGTCACCATGTTTAATTTAATACAACAGACATCAGTGCAAATATCAATAGTTTATTATAACAGTACACAGGTAAACAAATTACTAATATCAAATGAGCACATAAACCTTGGCAAAATATCTAAGTTGAATAACATGTAAATTATCAAGAAATTTTAAGATTTAATTTTAGGCATAAACTTTTTTTCTCTTAGTAAGAGGTTATTGTTAAAATATTCTGATATTTAAACAATTTTTTTTTCTTTCTTCAGATACGAAGAGTGATGATATCTCGAATGACCAAACCAGAAGAAGTGCTTGTAGTTGAAAATGAACAAGGGGAAGTTGTACGAGAATTTATGAAGGACACAGATTCAATTAATCTTTATAAAAACATGAGAGAGACTCTGGGTAAGTGAATAAAATTTTGCATTGAATAGAATCAACTCTGTTCTTAACCTATGGATTTTATTATCACTACTTTTATTTTTTTTTTTTTTTTTTTTTTTTAACAAAAATATGTATCTTTCATGAACCATTTAAAAAAAATAGTTTTGTGTAAACATGCAAAAATTCTCTCTTTTTTTCTTGGAAAGGTTTATTATTGACAGGATTTGAAACCTGGTTCTTTTGGATATATATGATTATTGGTTATAGAATTTAGCTAGAAGTTTTGCCTCTGATAATTTTTAATGCTAAATCCTTTCAAAAATCAACTTTTATTTGTATTTTAAACATCAGTATTGGAAATCTGTGATGATTTGATGGGTTAATGTCTGAGATTATTGTTGTTATACTTATTTAGTCGAACTGGTGTCCTTGTTATTAATAGTTGTACCACCCATCTTTTTACTGATACCTGTTTTATATAGTAGTATTCTTGTAATTTTGAAGAGTATCCTTTAATCAGTCCATTCTAATTTGGCTATTCATTCTCTTTATTTGTATATATCTGGGTTGCCACTTGTAAGTGGCTCAAATGTGGTGGAAGACTTTAAAGATTATTGAAATCAACTATATGTGGATGATGCCTCAAGCTTCATCAGAAAGATGCTCTACTTCTTTTGGACCATGTAAACTGGAAAAAAAAACTTGATAAACTAGCCTTCTTAGATGTGTTAACATGCATGAACCTGTAGTTCAAGACATGTTTAAGTCAACATTCACCAGCTGATATCTGAATCTCAGTTGTTACTTTCCATAGAATGTATCTCCAACATCAAACCAAGCTCATAAGTGGTGACCCAGACAAAAGAATTGATCGGTATTAGGAATACACTTTAGTGCAACTATTTTACAAAAAATAATTGTAGAAGTGAAGGACAGTCAGAAACCTGTCGTATTGAGTGCCAGAAAGGCTTGAGAGGATCTGCATTTCTTAGAACATCAGGGTAGTCTTCAAAAGTAATTTCACCCTCTTTGGTGATATCCAACTCTAGTCTCCATCATATAAAAATATGAACTGTTATAAGAGGTAGTTGTGGCAAAACTGATCACACTCAAAAAATAGGTTGGTAGAACATTAGAAAGCTATAGTCAGGTATGGTTGATCATGTGTAGAGAAGAAAATGAGGTTACTGCCCTATTAAATAAGATTAAAATAAGATGACAAGATTAAAGAATTGGTACACATGACTACATAGATGTGTTTTAGTTAAGTCTATGCAGTTTACTTGATCATGAGTTCAATCTTTGGTTCAGGCAGTGAAATATCAAGTTTCAGTGTAACAAGCAGAAGCAAAATCACAGAAATTAATGAACTTTTGTGAGATAGCCACTTGCATGGACTGTGAGATGGAAACAATCTACTTCCATGGATTGTTAAAATTGCCATAATCTGTCCCATGTATCGGTTGGTCAGTTAAGTGCCATACGTGATACACAGTTAGGCCATCATGACTCTTTTGATCCATGACTAGGCAAAAGATTTTCCTGCAATAGGTTGCTATTTCTTTCTGAAGTAAACTAATTGTCAACCAAGGCTATAGAATCCAATCTGTCCTGTTATTCAGCTCATAGCAATTCAAATTAAGCTCTCTGATTTCTCATTCTGTGTTGATATCCATTGCTTCACAAGGCACATCCATGTATACTCTGCTAAAATATGTAACATCATCATCTTTTGTAAATAATTGTTTCACCCCAAGCAAGGCAGTACTGCCACTGGTGTGCAGTGGGTTACATAAGAGAAGAATGAAGATAAAGACGAATAGGTCACAGTGAATGTCAGAGAATGTGTAAGAGAAGGATGGGAACACTGATGTGAAAAGAGGAGAGTAGAAAGGGAGGTAGACAAGATACAAGGGGTGTTGGGGAAAGAAGGGGAGTCAAGGAGATAAGAGGTTATAAAGCAGGGAATTGTGCAAACAGTCGATGTTTCTTGCACTTGTTTGAGTGTTGAATGCTAAAGGGTTAAAGTACTCGGTTTCAAAATTCAGGAACTATTACTAGAATTCAGATACTAAATATCGTGGCTATAACTGAAATGAGAACTCCAGTTTGAATAAATTATTCAATGAAACAAAGAAAAATTTTGAAACAGGTTTTTAATTATCTGAATGCTCTTCAATTTATTACATCTAACAATAACCCTGCATTAGCAGATTTGTATCCCTGCAAGTCAGTATCGAGAAAGGTGATTTCTAGGAGTTAGAGTATGAACGCCTTTTCATATATAAACCAAAGAAAAGAGAAAGGTGCTGCCTGTATTTGTATGATGAAAAGCCATTTAATTCTCTATGTGACTATCAGAAATGTTCTTTTTATAGTGTGACATTTTCTATTTTCTTTCAGTTTATTTGACTCACTTGGATTATGCTGATACAGAAAACATAATGACAGAAAAACTTCACAATCAAGTGAATGGCACTGAATGGTCTTGGAAAAATTTAAATACAGTAAGTTATTTTGTATAATTTGATTTAAGATTGGAAACAACCACTGAGCATGGGTATTAAAAACTGGATGTTGGAGTGTCCCCCATCTATATTCAGGCAAAATGGTGAAAAATATTTGGGTAAAGTAAGAAAAACTTGTGTGTTGTGGCTCAGTGGATATCAACTCAGAATGATGAATTGGGTAGCTGAGTTTGAATTCTAGTTGAATTCCTTGCATTCACTTACGCACAAATACCCTTGGGAAAGGTATTAATCTGTCACTTTCCTCCAGTTATGGATGAAATAACAAGACAGATTGGGTTCTATAGCCTTGGTTGGCAACCAGTCTACTGCAGAAAGCAATGGCAACTTATTGCGAGATAATCTTCTGCCCAGTCTCTTTCTAGACATGATTGCCCAAGTGTGTATAACGTAACTGACTGAAGAAAAACTAAGAACAAAAATATTTAATATTTAATGCAATTAACATAAATTAATCGCTGATTAATAGTTGACCTAAAGTCTTATAAACATGAAAAACAACTTTTTTTATAATTTCCATGATTTTCTTTTTTTTAGGATTACATAGATTAACCCAATACTTTTATTTTTACAGGTTAACTTTGAGTTTGTTAGGCTAACTTATGATTTACAAACCCTATTTTGATGCATGAAAAAAAAAAACCCCCCCAAAAACCTCAGAAAGCCATGAAACTATTGATAGTGGTGTACTAGTATGCAGCAGGCATAGTCTATTTTACCCATTGTTTGTGTGTGTGTGTGTGTGTGTGTGTGTGTGTGTGTGTTTTAAGATTATAGGTAGATCTATAATTATTGGTAGACTTATTTTAATTTTTTAGATTAATAGTGAATTTTACAGTAAGCAATAAAAAGTTAAAATCCTTTACGTGATTTTTTTTTTTTTTAAGGTGCTTTTCAAAAAAAAATAATAGTATATTAACAATTTTTTTTCTGAAGTGATATTGTTCATTAATTGGTAATCTGATTGGTTATAAAATAGATCCTGCTTACATATTTTGATGGATATGATCGCACCTACAATATTTCAGTTAGGTGCACCTTACAAGTGAAGTTGAAAGATTGCTTATTTCGAGTTGGAAGTGTTTCAATCTTGAACAGTTTTTCATTTTAAGGAAATTTTTTTTATACAAAACCTCCTTGTAGAAAATGCAGAAACTGTTTTATTGTCAGTTCGTGAAAGGTGCACAATGCAACAAGCAATTAGACTGATTACATTAAGTGTTAGGATTATTCTTGCTGGTCCAACTGATTTTTAACTTTACCTGAAAAATTATGACCAACACTGTCTTATTTTTTTATCATTTTTTACATTCAGTTTTTTACATTCACTACTAAATCCTGCAGATAAGAGAGTGAATATTTTTTTAAAAATACTAATGTTTACTTTTTATACGAAGCCCAAAAGCCACTCAAGGAGGATGTATGAGTAATAATGAGAATGTGTGGGAAAACGGTTAACTCTAGACTTGAATAGGTTAAGATTGTAGTGGTCATTAAAGTATCCTCTGGGAGTCAGTTCTACAAAGTTTCTTCCCCACACTGCTTCTGAGTGGAACTTCTTTCTTACTAATGGAATACAAAAGTAATGAGCATGTTTTTTTTTTGTTTTTTTTCTTCAGTGTGTATGTGGTATGGTGAGTCTTAATTGTGAGAGAATAGGTGATACTAAGGAATGTTGCTCATCAGAATATTCCATGAAAATTGCAATAGAAGAAGCTTGCAGTTTTTTATCTGTGGAAAAGGGTGTTGTAGGATGGAAATAATTCATCACCCACAAGATCATGTAGATCTATCAAGACTGGAAATTGAGAACATGGCAGCATTACTTTTCTGTCTGATCAGGTTCTTGTAGAGAATATCAGGAGGATTTAGGTACTTGCTGAAGTAGTACAAGGAATCATTACTTTTTTTTTTTCTTATCCTCATCCATGCATGATTAGGAATCATATTTAGATTTTTTATATATGAATTTCCCTTGAGGTCTTGAGTATCCCAAACCTCAAAAGCAAGAGTACCTGTTCATTGTAGTAGGTCAAAATTCAGTCAAGGTTTTCTTGATTGTTATTAGTTTGTTTTTTGAGATATTGAATGTGACCAGCCAGTTTCACTTCCCACATCAATTGTTAGATCTTAATCAGAAGAGATTGGCTGTCAGGCTATGGCCATCCAAATTTTTAGAGGTGCATCCATAAATCTTATTTGCACAGATATTCACTAAAGATTGGGATATGATCTTATACTGCTTCTTGAGGAGCACCATTGACAACACAGGACTCTGGAGATTGGCCATTAACAATGACCATCATGAGCTTACCTGTTAAGGACTTGATAATTGAGAAAATTCTTCCAGTGACTCCATAACTGTAGCGTTTTTGTGTAACTCCTTTTCAAAGGTCTTCAATATATCTTAGGTAATCATCCTTGTGATATATTGTCTGATTCCTCACTGATTCTATGGTTAATGATAGGGTATTAGCAGATCGAAATGTGTATTTTGTCTCACTCGGGTGATTGTCTCTGTTGAGGTGATCAACAACCTTGTTGATGATAGCCTCAGAGTTTGCTGATGATGCTACTGATGAACTGATATTGTGATGGGGATGAGCACTCATCTGCATTTTTGAAAAATGGGTATACCCTTGGCATTTTCCATAGATTTGGGAATGATTTCTCCTTCAGGCAGAGATTAAATAATTTGCTAAAATCAGTAATAACTATGAATTCTTAAAAACAATCACTGGGATTTTATCTGAACCAGTAGCCTTGTTAATCTCAAAGCTTTTGAGAAGTCTAAAAACTTCCTGGGCTTTGATAGATATTACAATGTTTGTGTTTAATGAGAGAAGTTGGGAATGGAAATACCCTTGTCATCTAACATGGAGTTAGAGGTAAAGTTCATTGTGAAGAACTTTACCTTATCTGACAAGGATGAGAAAATCATAAACATTTGCTGATAGTTATTTGGTTATTTTTCTCTAAGGTAAAACTTTTGATTCCAGAAAGGATCCATTCAGAGTTGAGTTGGACATCTCGACACTGTAAAGGTTAGCAAGCTTGTCTTGCTAGAATCATTACAGTTGAGTAGTCAGTTTGATCCTCATTGAGTGTCCCATACTTTCCACTATTCAGAGCTGAGTGTGGCACTTGTAGAGGTTGTATTTCTAAAAGTATTAAGAGAAGATCTGAAGCTTTGGTGTATTGAAAGATTGTTCTATGAAATTGCACACTGGGGGATGTCTCTAAAATGCCCAAGAGAGTTAATATTTTGATGGAATGATGTGAGGAAGTGGTTTGTGTGATGTCCTGTTGTATCTGGAACACAAGTGGGATTATCAGTGATCTATTTGTAAGCGATGGAGAAGACTTGACAGTATCTACCATCTTCCTCTGTTCTGTTTGAGTGGACTAACCACTCTTTGTGATGAATCAAAGTTTTCACAAATACGAATGCTGGCTGAGGGATGATCAGAGATCATCAATCTATTTTGTCAAACATTACAATTCCATTTAACTGTGAACAAGAGCCACACAGAAGCACATGAACAGGAGATCAGGGTCCTTGTTTTAGGCAATTTCGAGGTAAGTATTAGAGGTATTATAAGTTCTAGACAGGAACAAGAGATCAGGTTTTACCTTGTGAAGATGAAGTTCAAGCTATGGAAAGTTTGATTGTAGACTCCCTCATATTGGTGTAGGAGATGGTAAACCTGGTTTCTACTTAGAAATAACCAAGACCCACTTTGTTCAGTTGACTATTAAGATGTGTCAAATAAGCACAATCAACTTGTTGCATCACATTATGATGTTGATCTGAAATCTCATAAAGACAGAAAAAGCACTCTATACAAGGTCTCTCACAGACCATATGCATGTCAGATACACAAGCAACTGCAGTTGATATTGTTGAAAACAGATTACAAGGATAATCTTCATAATTTATTGCTGTTATGGAGTACAAGGGTCAGCTATAATTAGACATTTGGAATACTAAATATCAAGTGAAAATGTGCTCACATGTGTGTATAAAATGTTGTCCAAGCAATTGATATTTTTAAGAAATATTGCTTTCTTTGTTAAGTTAACATTAATTATATTTCAATTCATTAATTAATAAAGTCTTTTGAGAAATTGGTACTTGTTTTCATTTGTTTAAAATTTTGGGCACATTAAACTATACACACATGCTATTGAGGTCAGAGGATATAGAATGAAACTCAATTCCACCCCATTTTGTACTTATTTAGATGTCTATGTGGAAGAAAACACCAGGACCTATCGAATAAACACTATTCACTCTACTTCTGTGCTAAAAGAATCATGAAGTGCCCAAGCATTTCTCCATCTAAAATAATGATTACCATGTTTTGCATTAATTGATGATAAATAATGAATGCTACATTTGTATATGAAATTTGAAATGTCCTCATCTTTTTAAAGCTAAACTTACAAAATGTAACTACCACAAATGGTGTTGGGTTTATGAAAATACATATTGCTCTAATTTGTCAGCATAATAAATGTAGCAACAAAATTTTTCTATCTATTAACAGCATTTTTTTTTTTTCATTAAGAAAGGGAATGTAACTTTAATCCACTTGGTTTAACATTTAATGTCCATATTTCTAATGCATGATGCAAAAATAGAACATTTACAAACCTCCAACTGAATCTTCCAAAATGTTATTAATTACATTAAAAAAAAAAAAAAATTATGTAAGCGATAAAGGAGAAAATAAAAAATATTTTCCCTTACCAATACTTGTGGAACTTTTTTTTAATTGTTCTTAATCTTGTTTTGTTTTCATTTTGTTTTAGCTCTGTTGGGCCATAGGCTCAATTAGTGGTGCTATGTATGAAGATGATGAAAAGAGATTTTTGGTGACAGTTATCAAGGTAATTGTTTATAATACATGTGATAAATTTTAGTTTTTACTGTTTTATGAAACTGTTTTTCTCTAAATTGATCAAGTATTATGAGCGAAAATTGTGTGCATGTATTATGGAAAGCATTTGGAATGTGCAGTTCTTTTTGAAAATGTGTTTGGGTAACTGAAAATTATGTGAACCTGATATAGAAATTGCTTGAATTTCCTTTTGATTCTAAATGTATATCTTTTGAGCTAACTATTTAAATAAGGGCAAAAAAGTTAAAGTATAATTTTAGCTAAGTTTTTGAAAAAAAAAAAAAAAAAAATCTAAATTTCTTTCCACTAGCCTTTGATAAATCTAAACATTTTTTTTTTTTAGAATCTACTTGGATTGTGTGAACAAAAGCGAGGTAAAGATAACAAAGCAATTATAGCTTCCAATATCATGTATGTTGTTGGACAGTACCCACGGTTTTTGAGAGCACATTGGAAATTTTTGAAAACTGTTGTCAACAAATTGTTTGAATTTATGCATGGTGAGTATATTTTGAAAAATATTTTTGACAAGAATTTTGTGGAAATGAAAATCAAAATGCAAACAACTAGAAAAATGACCTACTCTATACAAATTCTGAAGGTTTTAAATAATCCATTTTTTTAATAATACAAATCAGGTTTTTAGGCTCTTGGCATTTTAATTTGACTGGATATATATTCTCTGAAATGTTGTATTAGATAAATGTTATTGTTTAGGTGTATTTCTAGTTACCGATTCTATTATGCATTTGTCTTTTTTTTTTTTTTTTTTTTTTTTTTAAGAAACTCATGATGGGGTTCAGGACATGGCATGTGATACTTTTATAAAAATTGCACAAAAATGTCGTCGACATTTTGTCCAAGTGCAAGTTGGAGAAGTAATGCCCTTCGTTGAAGATATTTTGACCTGTATTAACACCATTATTTGTGATCTCCAACCTCAGCAGGTAACAAATAGTTTCATATAATTGTTTGATCTTGGAATTTTATACTCTATAATTGTTAATTTTTTTTTTATTCGTCATCTTTTTAATTTTTCTTTTTAAGCTGATTTGTTTTTGATGTAAGTTTGAATTTTTCTTTGTCTCCTTAAGTTTTATTTCTTTGATTCTAGGTTCACACCTTCTATGAAGCTGTGGGTTTGATGATAAGTGCTCAGACAGATCAAATTCCCCAGGATCATCTCATCGAAAGATATATGATGTTACCTAATCAAGTGTGGGATGGCATTATAAATCAAGCCACGCTGGTTAATCTCTTTCTTTATTCTATTTTCTTTCGTTTTACATAATTTAAAACCAATTCTACTTGGACCAACCTTGATGTTATCAAGCAGCATGGGGAAGGGAAAATGGTTAATTAATATATTCACTGTCTCCAAATGTTAATAGTTTGCAGGAACAATTATTTAAAAAAGAAAAAAATGTTTTTAGCATTAATTTAAATGATTATCTACATTTATATATCTTGCTTTGAGGCCTTGTGATGCCTAGTAAATATCTTCCTTTTGAAAGTTCATTATATATGAATTTGTAGACATTTTCTATGCATGGATTTGATGTTGAAAAATCATTTTCTTTTAGCATATTAGCCAATCTTTTCAACATTGGATTTTTTTTTCTCCTGACCAGTATATTTTTTTATTAGGTTATAGATTTACATTTTTTCTTTCTCTCTCGAATTTTGGTTGGTGAATTTATTTCCCATAAGCAATGTGCAAAATTCAAACGTTTTTGTTTCAATCTAATCTTAATTGCTCATCTGACTGACCTACTACTGACTACTGCTCGTTTTCTTTTGTTTTGTGTTGTTTTTGTTACATCATTTGATGTCACCTGAGACACTCCTTTTCTCCTCCTGCTGCAGGTCTCTTGGCACCTTGCCCAGCCGCATTCAGCCAGTGCCCAAAGGCTCTGGCAGAATCCCTTTCTGCTGGTGCTGGTGAAAAGATGTCAACCATATTTTATATGGTAACTGCATTTAATGCTTTCTGAAATTCTCTGGGAGGAGGAGATGTGGACAAAAGTTGCATTTGAAAACCTGTATTTATATATTTATTTATTTTTATATTCTCTCAAACTCCTGTCTTGATTTAGGGTCTGGGTGGGGTAAAATTTGCATAAGCAAATTCTTTACAGTATATCACATTAAAATTGTTAATCTTAATTTTCAAAACTTAGATAATTTATTTACTACAAGCTTAAAAACAAAAGGTTATTTTCCAAAAGTTAGTCAAATATCTTGATAAAACAATAGGGAGTAACATTCTATGGAAGCAAAAATCAAATGAAAGTGACCATTTGTAGCTTTAATGTTATTTTCCTATTTTTGTTGCTTATTTTGTTAGCTAAGACCTCCACTCACCTAAAGGAAATCAGTTGCTGTGTTTAAAAGCAGTTCTCTGTTCATTAGTGAGACTGTTTACTATATTAATATGAAACTAGATAAAAAATTAGTCTTTAACTCATTTGTATAGTGTACAATGCAAATATAATTTGGTACCGATTTTTCTATATGTATATGTTTAATTGAAATATGACAGTGCTGAAGAAAAAATCTTTTCAAAACTCATTAGATGTTTTCATCAAATGAGCCACCTTCATATCTGAGACTTCTTTCCTTTTCTGCAGAACGTTGAAGTATTAAAAGATCCTGATGCTGTCAAACAACTTGGTAACATTCTCAAAACAAATGTGCGTGCATGTAAAGCATTGGGCCATCCCTATGTGCTGCAGGTTGGATATAAATTTTGTTGCTTTATTTTTTTTTTTCTTTATTGAGTATTTTTAGAAAAAGAAATACTTGACCAATGCTAAGCTTAGGCTCAAGTACCATTTTTTGTTTATTTTTCTTTTTTAATTTAATTTAAAAAAAATTTTTTTTTATTTATTTATTATTATTTTTTTTATTATTACCATAAAGGCAAAAATGCTTTGGAAGCAACAAAAAATATATCTGCTGTGTACGATGAAGGCACTTCAGCTGACAGAACAGTACAGAAGTGAATTGCTAAGTTTATAGTTGGTCATTATATCCTTATTGATGAAGAATGTTCAGGCAGGCTCCCACACACTACAGATGACGACCAAATCAAGACATCGAGAATAACCCACTTAAGCCATTATGTTTTAGCTTAGGATGAGCCTCCAACTGTTACGAACCTGTCTGGGTCAGCAACACCTAAAAATACAATTTTAGTTGGAATAATACTGAAGAGAGTGAATTAAACTATAACGCAAGATAACTTTATACAGAAAGGAAATTTATTATAACACAAAATATTCAGCAAACACACAGGAAAAAGGTGACAGAACTATAATATACCAGACACTAGAATGGGTTCAACTTCGTCCTAGTTTCACACAATATTCAGTGGAAAATAAGAGGTGAGTCTAACGAGGAAGATATTTGGAGGAAGTTTAGCAGAATGGAAAAAGGTCATTCAACTCTGCTAAAGATTATATATATATATATATATATATATATATATATGTAACTATACACAGCTAGGGTTTGGTCAGTGTGATTAACAAAACAATCTTTACCTTTCATGGCAGCATGTGGGGATTTACTGGATATTGAGGAAGGTCTTCGTGTGGAGAATTTCAGCAGGTAGCTTGATAGAAATTCCTTTTGACTTTTTGAACAAATAGCCGGAGAGAGGTCTACACCTGGCCGGTAGCCCAACAACTCTAGGGTTTTCTACTATTTCTTCCCTTTTATATAGAAACAGGGGCCTATATTCATTGGCCCTCTCTTTCTCTGGTATTTTCCTCCTTTTCACTGTAACCAGGCTATTTCTACCCTTTTTTTTGGAAGGGTAGAACCTGACCCAGTGACCTAATTCTTACTACTCTACTTTCTGGAGTGGCAGAACCCTGACCGAATGACCTAATTCATACTACTCTACTTTCTGGAGTGGCAGAACCCTGACCAAATGACCAGTTACTACTACTGTTACTAAGGTGACTATTTTAGTCATGACCCAAGGCTTTTGGGGCAAAAGAAAAACGCTTCTAACTTCCTCATTACACTGAGAAACAACTAAGTTTCTGTTAAGATGGAATCTTTAAGCTGAAGAAAAAAATGGAGAAAGGTTGTGTAACAAAATGGTTCCTATAATGGTATAATTTTATTTTTTCATGAAACCCATTTTGCAATTCTCCTGAATGAGTTAAGTAAATTAAGTTTTTACTGAACAATCTACACAAGTGGCAGTTGCCTGTGCCCTGCATAAAACTCAGGTTACAACAAATGTTTGCGAACAATATATAATGTTTTCAAGCCACCGTGCAAATTTGCTCACTATTGTTAGTTAAACTAATTAGCACTATTCGCTAACCAGCTTTGGCATATAGTAGTGTATAATACATCTATTTTGTGATGTATTTTTTATTACATTCTGTATTGGAGTGTTATTTAACTTTTCCATTTTAATCTCAATTAGACTGCCCATGATAAATTGCGTTCTGTATTTTTCAATTTTTTTTATTTTCAGTAAATAGTAATTTACCTATTTATCCCAAGACGGGTCAGCACAGCCAAGCAACAATGCAGCCATGAAAGTGTTAATAAAATATTTCTATTAAGAAATATTAAAAAAAATTGCATATGTAATAATTTGTACCCACAAACATGTCAGTAAAAAAAACTGTTACAAGAAAATCATACAAGACACATTTAGAAGAAATTGTTTTTATCCTCTAAGACTGTGGATGATGTTAGTTTTTCTTTAAAATGAGCCAATTTGCCTCTTGTTATCAATTAAAAATTACTTCTTTTTTCTTTTCCTCTCTTATAGCTTGGCCGTATCTATTTAGACATGCTGAATGTTTACAAAGTGATGAGTGAAAACATTAGCAGTGCTATTGCTACAAATGGTGAGAGTGTTACAAAGCAACCTCTTATACGGAGCATGCGTACTGTAAAGAAAGAAACTCTCAAACTTATATCAGGTTGGGTTAGTCAGACAACAGATCCACAAATGGTAATTCTTTTTTTCTTTCTTTCTCAATGACACATTGTTCATCATTCAAATTTACAGGTTCAGTGTAAAATTTCAATCCAAGCTACGTGATTGGAAACCAAATACAGAACAGTATATTCTGTCAGTTATTAATACATGCTTATTTTTAAGAAATAGATACTAAGTTTATATTCATTCTTTTTTATCAGAAAAACCTTAGACAGAAGTAATAGCATCCAGAAATTGGGCAGTGGTAGAGGGCCTGCAAGAAGTGGAATTGAGGAATCATTAAGACACTGATGGCCAAAATTCTGAAGGCCCAACAAATATTTGTTCATAAAAGTAATTGCTGGGAATAAGCCAATGGTGGACATAAATCATGCACTAAGTGGTCAAATAACCTCCGCAGAGTTCATGAAGAACTGAGGGAGAGCTTGTATGTGAAGAAATTCCAAAGTACCAAAAGATTATAATAAACGAAATTATAATAAATGTGGACATTGTTTTAAATTATCAAAATGGAAAGGTACTTTACATGAGTATGAACATATCTAACCAGGCCATCTCCTTGGGTGTTGTGGCCTCTGATGGTGGAGGTGTCTTGGAGAATAGGTGATTGCTGAAGGATTCTGAGGTACCATTTTTTTAATGACTCAAGGTCAACTACCCAGGGAGCAACTATGTGTTCTCATCCCCATGGTCAACAAGATGCAGAAAGTCTTCCAAACTAACCTGGTCAGTAGAAATCTGACACTTTTCCAACCTGGACTTGTGGTTTGTTTTGGAGCAGGCTACCACCAATATCCTCAAGGCAATTATCAAAAAGTGGACTAAAATGCCTAAGGGGTTTGTAATTAAGAGATAGGCAGTTTTTCTAGATCATGTTGAGGCTGTAATTCAAGATGATGGAACCTAATTTAAATAATATTTATTTTTATATTTGTGTTTTATAAATATGCATGTGTACTTTTAAGCATGTTTATAATTAATGATGATAATGATTTTTAATTTTCAAATGTGACAGCAATTCTGCAAGTTTTATTTTCCTATCCTCTATAAACATCTCTGTAAAGTTTTGTTTGACATTTTGTTGAAATTTAAAACATGAAAGAATAGGAAGAATTGGTTATAAATTAATTCTTTTTTTTAAATTGCAGGTAGCTGGAAACTTTATTCCTCCACTTCTTGATGCTGTGTTGCTAGATTACCAAAGGAATGTACCTGCTGCTCGGGAGCCAGAAGTTTTAAGTACAATGGCTACCATAGTCAATACTTTGGAGGTAATAATACATATCAGTTTCCAAATTCTCTTGTCTTTTTCTCTTTTTTTATATAAATCTTTTAATAAACATTTAGGATTATTTTTATTGATACATATATCATGGGAAGAACATACTTATAAAATTTTAATCATTTTAAGAATAGTTGATGTTCACATGTAAATTTTTTTTTTTTCATCATTCTAGTTTCAGGAGGGACAATATCTAAGCAATAAATACAAAAAAATGTATAGCTACTTTAATTCCTGTTCTGTTATGGTTCTCTCTCCTTAATAGTTTTTTTTCTTTCTTTCATCCTTTGTCACACACATTCAATTGTGGTTTTATTGCCATGCTTGGAATGAAATGATAAAAAAAAATTGACACTTTCATCTTGTAACTATTAATGATGCTGAAAAAGAAAAATGGAATATCGGGAATTATTTTAGAGCCACTTATATGTTTAGCCGAAATGGAATTGTAGGATGATATCTGTCAAGGCTCTTTTTTGTAGAACATTTTACAGAGGTGTGGCAAAGCAAAAGAGGCAGTGTGATAGAGGTTGGTCTTATGCTACAATTAGAAGCATGCATCAAAGGCTTATAGCAATGGGCAAGGAGGGAGAGGTGCTTGCTTCAGTCTGAATTGTGCAGGAGGTTTGGTCAAGTCACCTGATGCACAATGCAAGGTCAGTAAGAAATGTGCTGGTTGACAGTGCCTCGATATGTTCTGGGAATTAGACCTGTAACATGCCTTTCAGATAAGGTGTACCTTAAAGAATTGTGGGGAGGGAGGTTGGCTTATAAAGAGCTAGTGTAGGGATTTCAACTGGTAAAAGGCAACTATACAATTGGTTATATAATTATTAGGGCTCCTGATTTTCCATTTCAAATTTTCCTTGATTCCGTTTTCACTTTTGGTAAATTCCATTTCTTTTTTTTGTGGGGGAAATTTCATTTTTTCCATTTATATAGTATTTTATAAGAAAATTTCAATAAAACATAATTCAAAGTTTTATTGTATATGAAGAAATAGAAAATATTTACAAATCTTTCCTAAATGTTAAAATCCAAGTCCAAAAATAAATTGTATATAAAAATAAAAAATGTAACCTGACTAGATAATAAAACAGTGGAATGTTACAGTGCATAATTATCTTGAGGTAGAACATTTTAGTAGTGCTTCCCTCTTTAAGAGCACATTGTTTTTTTTTTTTTTAAGTAAAAGCATTTAAATTGATTTATAATTATTGATTCATAATGTAAAAATCACATTTAAAGTATCAACAGCAAATAACTTGAATCTCAATAATAAATATCTGAATTAAGTCAAACATTTTGCCTAAAATTTTACAAAATGGTAATTAAACCATAATAAATGAATCTTTGTAACAAAATATTGAAAAACAAAACAAATTAGGCATATTCAAATTTAAATTAAACAACTTATTCCAAGTTGAAATAACTGCTCTAATTCAAAATTGCTAATTTCTTAATTTGGGAAATATCAAATCTTCAAATCTCTTCTCTAAATCTCCATTGTGATACAACATTGAGTTGCTTGGTGTTCTCAGGGGGCAAGATTTTTACATTGTTTATTGATTAAATGTTTATACTGAGAAAATGAATGTTCAGTATCTATGCTAATGACAAGCATCTATGGTAAAAGTTATACACAGGGTGGGTATCCAGGTATTTATTCAGTTTTGCAAAAGATATGCTGAAAAAAATCTTTGAAATTTGAGATAACTCTTTTCCTCTCTGTTTTCTAGTTCAGACTATCACTTTGTAGGGCAAATGTTGATTTTTGAAGTAGCAAATGCTGTTTTACATCCTCCATATTATATACAACACATTCAAACGGAGACTTATTTTCTAAGTTTGTCAAAGCTGTTATTCAACAAGTGCAGTTCTCATTTATAAAATGGAGATTTAGGCACAAATTATAGTAAGAGACAATGTAATCAACCATCATTTGCTAATTCAAGAAGCCTATCTACTGCAAGGACATGCCTCTTTCCTTGCTTAAAATCCTTCATGAAACTACAAAGGAACAAATGATCTTTGGCCACATTAAACCAGGTATTTCATCTGGTTGCCACTGGTGCAGTGAAATTATTTCACTTGTCCCTTAAGTAAGGAACTTTTCAAGCCATTTTAATTATCACTTATTCCAACTTGGCCTTTTTTAAAAAAAGAAAACTGACTTGATGAAAGAAATGAGCTGGGTAACATTATCAAATGTTGGCTAGTGTGAAAATATTTCACCAACAAGATTTAAAATACGTGTTAATCACAACACATGGCAACTGTTAACAAAAACATTTGACAACATTTCCTTAGAGCTTTTTTGCAATAGGCTGCAGAACCTGTTACAAAGACAATAATATCCTCAAATGCAATATTCACGAGTTACAGCTTGGATGCATGCCTGACTTAATAATTCGATGATTGCATTCTCCCAAGGTTACAACATCAATGAGAAATGACTCTTCACGAATGCTTGCAATTACATTCAAAATGAGGTGGTCATAACAGTTTTGTCTGTTTTTGTCAATTTTGTGGAGGGAAATGTCACACAAAATGCACATTTTTAAAAAAAAATCAAGGTCAAAATCAGCTTGTACCTCTTTACTTGTCAACAAAGTTGTAATTGTCATCTGTTTCAGTTAAGCTGTTTTAAATACTTTTTATCAAATGAGGTTTTGATTTGATGTTTGATTGTGTAAACTCTAAAAATGTCAACACTATGGAGACATTTTGCAAAATAACATTTCCTTCTGTATAAAAGTCATCAGGAAATTGTTCTACTCTGGCTTTAGCACAAATTTTAGATACTGAGGTCATTTTCTTTCTTTTATGAGGAGAAAGCTCAACTTTTCAGGTTGATTCACTATATTGACTGATTCAGTCATCTTGGCAATTTGTTGCTTATTCATGCAACTGGTTTAGATTACAAAATATAAATAAAATATGAAAAATAATCATTGATGGTTAATGTTATTAAAGAATTTTTACTTAGCCAAAGAAAAGAATAGAAAAGCCTTAACTGAATAGTGTCATCTTAAGTACACTGACAGGAGCTTAGGTAAGCAGGCAGCATAAAAAGTGAGGAGGGAGCTGGTTTTTAGTGGACATGTTCTGATGTGTTGGGGCTTTCTCTCTCTCTCTCTCTTTTTTTTTTTTTGTGACTGATCATTAAATGGACCAGTGTCAAATGGAAAGAGATAGAAAGTTATAAGGAATTTGGCAATTTGACAAATTTAGTCAAAGGTTTGGGTGAAGTACATTAATTCTGTTTGTGGCAGAGGGATAATGACAACAATGGTGAGTTTCATTATTTCATTCTTGAGCACAAACTACAAAAAGGCTGGAATGGTAATATTTTTTCCCTCTTTCACTTAAAGATAATTTCTATCTCTTTCCTTCACTCTTCCTCTCTGGAATTTGGTTCCAAGTCTTAGAAGGAAGAAACTCTGCTTAGTTCTTTTTCTTCTTTTTTTCAGAACCACATTACTGAAGAAATCCCACAGATTTTTGATGCTGTCTTTGAGTGCACTCTTGATATGATTAACAAGGTAAGAGAAAAGCGCTTCCTTTTTTGGCAATGGACATAAAGGAAAATTAAAGTCATTGAAATTCCATTAAAAGTAACAAGATTCCAAAAATTGTTCCTGACAATTTTTTTTTATTTTTTAGGACTTTGAGGAATTCCCTGAACACAGAACCAACTTTTTCTTGTTATTACAGGCTGTCAACTTTCATTGCTTCCAGGGTAAGTTGACATTACATTGAAAAAGATGACATATTCAAAATAATCTCTCCCTATTTTTTTAATTCTCTAGCACAGCAGTTTTTAAACTCTTTGCATTGCAACCTGTTATACGCCTGTGTAATAAATCAGGCAAACTGTTCAGTAGGTATTTAGCATTGACAATTTATATGTATATTTTATATGATCCGCACATATTGGAATTGTACGTATCTATTTGTATGAATATAAAATTACTTTTAAGAAAAACAAATTTAAAGGAAATTTTGACACAAAGGTAAAGCAAATAATCTGTAATACACAAAATACAAAAACTCAATCAGAACAGACTTTATATATATATATATATATATATATATATATATATATATATATATATATAGCTTGTATTAATTATATAATTAAAACAAGCTTACCTTGGTGAAAAGCAGGCAATATTTTATGAGTGCTGTGTACCATTTAGACTTGTTTATATTCTGCACTTTGCTCTTGTGTCTGTGTGACCCATTTTATTTATCTCAGGACCCACAGTTTGAAAAACCCTGTTCTAGAAAGATAAACTTGAAAGTTTTGTTAGGGATGAAAATTGTGTTTTTTGCTTATTTAAATAAAAAAATTGTTTGTTGCCATGGATAAATTTTCTCAATCGTGCAAAAATAAAAATAACACTGACATCTCATTTTAACAGATATATTTACAAAATTACACAAAAATATCTTGAAATACTAAAGAGTAAATTTATTCAATAAAATCAGTATTGGTTTCAACCATGCTGTATGGACAACTTTGGAATTTTTTGCATCTTTTCTTGGCAGTCTTCTTAAGTTGGTGTATGCTACCATAATCCTTGCCTTAAGTTCATCTTTAGTGTTTCAAGGTGTTATTTTGGTCTCTCGTCCAACTGCACCCCACACATAATAATCAAGAGGATTGCATTCTGGGGAGTTAGGTGGACAGTTGTGAGGAGTGATGTAGTCACAGAAATTATCTGAGAGCTATTACTCGGTTCTCCTGCTTCTGTGGCATGGTGCAAAGTCTTGTAGCCAGACATAGGTTCTACTAGCATCCAGTCTCTTGGCCCAGGGCAGCACCTCAAGGCACTTAATGTAGGTATCTGTGTTAAGTCTGAGATTCTCACCAACAAATTTGAGAATTCTTTTCTTATCACAATGATCAGTGTGTTTTCCAAGCTGGCGTACCTTTGTAATTACCATTAGACTCCTCTGTCTTTCCAAATCCCTTGCACTGTCCTCACATTGACACCCAAAAACTCTGAAAAGTTTGTATTGAAGCCTCCAGAGTGAATGCCAAGCAGTACGGCATGTCATTTCCAAATTTCTGGTGGAGTGAATTTTTCTCATAGACTGTGCCCAACTAGCTCTACTATACTGTGCAGTTGACAAAATCAAAAACAAATACTACACATGCGCAAAATTAAAAATATAATATGCAGACAATTTACTTGTCACACCCTCTCTGTGTGTGTGTGTGTGTGCGCACATAAGTTCTTTTTCTTACCACACCAAAATGTTAGTTTAAATAGGATCATCTTTTATTATTAAAATAGATACAAAAGTATTTCGCTTTAAAAGAAAAAGGGAAAAAGAAATATTTTGTTATTTTAGATGCCTTTTGGCCGACACATCATCAAAATAAGAATCACTGGCAGATAAAAACTGAGTAGTTGTTAAGAAAAATTTTTAATGATGACTGATAAATAAAAAAAAAAAAAAAAAAAAAAAAAAAAAATTAGATCACCTATGTTGGGTGGTGGTCTCTCCAAAAAGTTCTTATTTGAATTTTAATTCTCTCAGGACTTTGTAAATTGACAGTCAGAGACTTCAAGATGTCCAAGGGGAGTCTCGTCCCTGCACTGCACATGACAGAGAAGAAATCTGACGAATAATGCATCCTGCATTCTACAGAATTTAATAGGTGTTTGCTGATAGCTGATTCATGAGTCTGTGACTGCCCAGATGTGATTTGCACATGTCTGTGGACTCTACCCAGCACGTGTTGAGTGATCCTCACTTCCTATCGTTGAATTGTCTTGCCCATGTGTTCAGTCACACACCGACACTTATATTGATACACAAGTAAACTTTGTTGGTTGGTAGGCAAGACATCCTTACGTAGAGGGGGAAAAGCAGTCTTTGTACTGAAAATATTCCTAATGGTAACAGCACTGAAACACCGCCTGATGGAACTAGCAATTCTCTCAGCAAGTATTTTGTCTAGGGATTTATCTACGGGAGTCTCAAATAAACTGGACACTTTGGAGGGCCAAATTTTTTAATCTCATTGAACTTATTGATCGTTTGTTTAATGACTGCCGATAGCACATTTTTGGAATACCCATTAATTATTAGAAGTTGTGTAATTGTCTTTAATTCAGCGTCAAGTTTACAATCTGAGCACACCATCAATTTGCATGGTTAAGGGCTCTAATAAGATTGATCTTCCTGGATCTAGGAGCAAACTAGTCCCATGTTAAGTACAGGGTGACAAAAAATAATGAAGACAACTGTTTTATGGTTTATTTCAATAAACAGTGAAAAAAAAAAAGTAGCAAACATGGTCTTAACATGAAGGTAATAAACTACTTAGTAACCTTAGAAAAAGTTTTTAAAATGACTGCTTTTAGCTTTGACACAGAGCTTCAAGCGTTTGCAAAAGTTTTCAGCTGTGGGCTGCAGCACTTCCTTGCCTATTTTTCCCCATTCCTTCAAAAGGTATTACTTTAGAGAGTCCAAATTTTTGTGAGAATTAGCACAGGCTTTGACCCGCGCCAAGATCGACCAAGCAGAATAATCCATAGGGTTAAGGTCAGGTGAGTATGAAGGCCATTGTTGACTGGTTATGAAATCGGGAAAATTGTCGTGGCACCAGTCCTGTGTTCCTTTAACCCTGTGAGCAGGAATAGAATCTTGTTGGAAGATCCAGTGCTGGTCTCCAAAGTGGCTTTGAGCCCATGGAAGTACAACAGACTCCAAGATATTCTTTTGGTAGGTTTGTTGATTGATTTTCACTCCTTCCTCAACAAAAATGAGAGGAGTTTTACCAGTAGTGCAAATTCCGACCCAAACCATGAGTGATCAAGAGTCCTGGCGATGCGCAACATGTGTAAGCTTTTCAGAATACTCTCAACACTAAACCCTGTCATTTTGATGGTTGTGAGCTTGTTCAATCGTAAACAACTTCTCATCGGAAAAAAAGAATCTGCTCCCAGTTGTCACCCACGGCCATCCTCAACAACGCCTGACATCTTTCCTTCCTCACTGTTTTGTTCATGTTTGTAAGTAAGCTTTTGCACTTTCTGGAGCTTGTAAGGACTGAGTTTCAAGTCCTCCTTAACCATCACACGAACTGATTCGCAGTTAACTCCAATGTCACTAGCGATTTTCCTCATTGAAACTTGGATTTCGCTGCACCCTTTCTTTGATGATGTTTTTGTATTCCAAATGTTCTGACAGATTGTTTTCTGCCTCGCTCAGGATGGTCACCTTCATGACCAAGCTCTTGGTACCTTTTGATCGTCTCGAAGATTGCTTTGGAATTTTCAGTGACCTCAATGTTGCACTGTCTCTCATTTGCTTCATGAAGCGATGTAATAGCATTTCTCTGGTTGGACATGGCACTAAGACCTTAAACAAAGGAAAACGTTTTTAAATGTAATACAGGGACAATTGTAGATTAAAATGATCACACACAGACCTAAATCACCTGGTTTTAAATGTTTGAAAAAGGATGTTGAGGTTTGTCCCTGTTATTTCTTGTCACCCTGTATGACCTAGAAAATGTGGTTTTTCGAAAAATACTGGTGTGAAAACAAGATGTCCTTTCAACCAGTACATCCAGGAAGGAAAGTTGATTATTCTCCTTTATTTATATATAAAAAGCTGTTTTCTTAAACTCAGTTCACTCACTGAAGCTATTTTAAGTGGTCTCTTTTTGTTTTTTTTTCCTTCTCTCTTTTTCTCCACAGCTTTGTTGGATATTCCTCCTGCTCAATTCAAGTTGGTTTTGGATTCTATTATCTGGGCTTTCAAGCACACAATGAGAAATGTTGCTGATATTGGCCTGGATATACTTTATGCTTTGTTGCAGAATGTAGCCCAGCATGAAAATGCTGCTCAAAGTTTTTACCAAACCTACTTCACTGACATCTTGCAGCATATATTTTCTGTTGTTACTGATAGTTCACATACTGCTGGTAAGTGAAACCTTTTTAATTTGTGACTGCTTGGGAATACCCGGTTGTGTAATGGATAATGGCTTGGAACTGGAAATCGAAGAGCCGAGTTGCAATTCCAGTTGGGTTCATTATATTTACTCATGCACAAATACCCTTGGGAAAAGTATGAATCCACATCTTCTCCTCTCATCCAGCTATTAGTTAATAGGATATGTATCAGTAAATTGTTATCTTCTAACAATTCTTACAATATAAAAAATATTTCCTGGCTTTAAATAATTTAATAAACTGCAAAAAAGAATCTTTTCAAATTTACAATAGGAATAATCAAGAAAATCTTGTCTTCTAGCATTTTTTTTTGTTTTGTTTTTTCTTCAAATATCTCCAGATTTTATGAAACTTTTTGATTTTTCACTTTATCTTCATTAACCAGGTAAATCTTGCTTAAATAAAGAAATATACTTAAAAATCAAATTCTGCTTGGAAGTTTGGTTTGCAATAAGTTTTATGATACTAGTTTATAGTCATTAGAAACATTTGATCAATTGAATAACTGAATAGTTTTCAGATTTATATTTCTGTCTTTCCATGTCTGAAGTTGTCTTTAATAGTTTTCTCTTTTTCTTTCACTTTCAGGACTGACAATGCATGCTACTATTCTTGCTTACATGTTCAGTTTGCTTGAAGCAAATAAAGTCACAGTTTCTTTGGGGCCCAATATTAACAACACACAAAACATCACATATATTCAGCAGTTTCTGCTAAATCTTTTAAAAGCAGCCTTCCCACATTTGAACGAGTAAGTTTGGTTGTTTTAATTTGAATTGTGGGAACAAGTTTTAGTAAATTTAATCAAATTGATCAGTTGGTTGTATAAAGAAATTGAAAGCAATATGTATAACTTTGTGGTTTTCCTGTTTATATTTTCTCTCTACAAGTTTTTTTATTGGGTTAAGTTGTTTGTTGGGGTGCTGATTGACTTCAAATCATCTGACATATTTCTTTAATTGTTGGACTAACAAATTTTCAACGCCTTATCATTTTGTAAAATGGCATTTTATAATGAAACAATCGTTATATTAAATGATAGAAAGTGTTTTTGTTTTAAATGCCAGTGTTTCTTATTTTTAAATAGTTAAAAAAACAAAAAAAAACAAAAAAAAACCTAAAACAAAACAATTGCCATTGTCTTCAAGAATTTGTCTTTTTATTTGGTTTGTAAATGCTGTTGCAAATTTGCTTTCAGGCTGCAGATCAAAATCTTCATTGATGGTTTGTTCAGTTTCAATCAAGACATCCCAGCATTTAAGGAGCATTTGCGAGATTTCTTGGTGCAGATTCGGGTGAGATATTGCAAAATAAATTTCTTTCAATTATACATTTTTGAAATTATTTACCTTGAGAAATTGTTTTTGTGCAATTAGTCATCAGATTTGTTTAAACATTTCAAGATTTTAAAATTTGATAGAATGGCTGATGTTGGGCTCAAGTTTTTTTTACAATTCTTAATATTGTACTGTCAGAATTTAAAAAAATAAATTATATATCTCTATCTGAATATTTTAGAAGAACTATCAATATTTTTATGTATTGATTTATTTGGACTAGTGTCCTCATTTTTATATAGTCCCAACATGTTTAGCCATTGTATCTTTTGGGTGATTTCAAGAGTCAGCTCGAATCTGGTATCCTTTTGAGAATTTTAGACGAAACTTTTTATTTAATCCATGAAGTTAGTTTTTTTTTTCTGTTGTCCATGCTAGAGGATATCTTGCATGTCAATTGCCCCTCAATGGTGATGTTTCTAAGCAAAGCTTAGATGTGGCACAAAACCAAAAATTTGGATCACCCAGTGAGGATTGAACTTGCTACTCAGTTGTAATTGTTCTAGCAAGATAAACTTGCTAACAATTACACCACACAGAAATGTCTAAATTGCTCCTCAATGATCAGTATCACAAACACCATTTTGAGTAACAAATATTCTGTAAGCATAGTATAAGCTGGTATATAATTGTCAAAAAGAGTAGTTGAGAAACTGTCATGGTCTATCTATACTTAACATTAGTGGCATGTTGAGAAAGTGATAGATGTGTGGTCCACACAATACCATCACTGTATTCAGCAGCTGGCTTTTTTTCTGAATGAAGCCTTACTCACTCAGAAGAACATGACCAAGATTTGAATGTAGACCAAATGTGAGGTCAGTTACTCTGCAAAAGTAAGAATGGGTTAATGTTGGAAAGCTGTAATCTGGTGAGGGAGAAATTGGCAACTCTTAAGAATGAAGTTGGAACAAACTTGGAAAATAAGTTGATGAAAAGAATTGGCTCACTTGAGAGATTAGCATAGAAATGAATACTATATAGAAGATTTTGATTGATAGAACAATTATTAGACCTTGGACTAAAAAAAAAAATTACTTTAGCAAGTACTGCTGAGTTGTATATTCTGGTTAAAGATGCAGACAAGCATCATTGGATTTTGGGCTCATTTCTGTCACGGGAATGTCCCATTGGTCAGGTGGATAAACTTACACAAAAGCATTTAATGAAGTACAACACAAGAATCTATTTAAAAGGAATGTTAGAATAATCCAGAATTTAAACTGGGAGCAAACCATATGTATACAGCTAGAAAATGAATTGAGTAGCTACACAAAAAGAGAAAGGGGTGTAAGACAAGGATGTCTTGATGTTGCATTTAAACTGTCTAAAAATTGTTACTATTGCAGAAACATGGAAGTGAGTTCCATGGGTGGGAAGTGTGGAAACTGAGTAGAAGGGCAGTTACATCTGACTATTTTGATGTTAAAAGGGTGGGACATAGATGCCAATCTAGTAGCAATAGTAAATTCATATGGTTGGGGTACAAGGGAAATAAGTTTTTGAGGGTAGAAGTTGTGAAATTAATTGTAGAAAACAGAGCAAACCACAACCTGTTGGTGAGAAAGTGACTGAAGTTGAGCCACCAAATCAGGGTTGATTACATTGCAAATCCTCCTTTGGATCTTGGCAAGGACCCTGAGATGTATAACAAGATCACCTGCCCAGATTTGGCAACAGTATTCAGTGCATGTTCAAATGGTGCAAAATGGATTCTGATGAGAGCTTCTTTGCTCAACAATGATTCAACCTTTTTAGTAGTAGATGTAGCTATTGACTCTATGTAGTCATTCCACTTGAGGTTGGTTGAGACAGTGAGGCCTAGGAGGTGCAGAGTGTTTTCTGGGAGACTATCCTCATCTATACTGATGGAAGGTAGAAAGGTTTGTCTATGGTGGTTAAGGGAGAGCAGCTTCATTTTGGAAGCATTAAAGCTTACAAGCCATTTCTTACCCCAGGCCATCAGAGATTGAAGATCCTTTCCAAGAGTCGCAGCAAGGTTTAGTTTGTCAGACAAGGTAGTAAATGAAAGCAAGAGAGAAAAAAAAGACTAACCATCAAGTGGAAGAAGACAAAGTATGGTCATCAGTAAGAGAAAAAGCCCAATGATTTGGAGATGCAAGTACAGAAGTTTAAATATCTGGAAAATGTTTTAAAAGAGGATGGATAACGTGACACTAAATTCTAAGTGTGCAAATGGGGCATTCTAAAAGTTAAGCAACGTGCTGAGAAACAAACTTTTTGTTAGCAGTCCAGCACTCTTGTTTTTATGTGATACCCACCTTTTATATGGTAATGAATGCTTAACAATTGCCTCACTGATCAAGTTTCATGAATTGAATAAGGGATTTGGCTTGAAATTTCCAGGTTACCAATAACAGACCTGAAAAAGGTTGGAGGAGGGTACAGTAGCTAAAATGTTAGCATTATAGCAGCCAAAATGAGGATACTAATCGAGGTAAATTAGTGTATAAATAATCTTAAGGAGTACTTGATACTTGAGAATGAATTTAGATGTAAATGTATTAAATTGATTATTGTTTTAGCGCTAATTGCTTTAGTTGCATTTTTGAACACTTTTATTTTTATTCATCAGGAATTTGCTGGTGAAGATAACAGCGACTTGTTTTTAGAAGAACGAGAAACTTCTATTCGACAAGCCCAGGAGGAGAAGCGTAAGATCCAGATGGCAGTCCCTGGTATCATTGGTCCCCATGAGATCCCTGAAGATATGCAAGATTGAATTGTTGTTATGCAAGAACATTTGGTCTGTGCTCTTGTGATAGTTTGTCTGGATTCTTTCAGACAGAGCTTCTTACTGGTATTTGAACATCTCTCCCCCCACTTTTCTACCCTAACACCCCTCTATCCCCCACCACACTTTTCCAAGATTCTTTCCAGTTCTTCTCTCTCCTTCCTCCCAAGTACTCCATTTTGTTTTGCTCTCCCTCTCTTCTCACCCTAGGTATTCTAGTCCCTCCCTCTCTCACACCTTAAGTATCCCCCCATCCATTTCACTGCCACAAACAAAACTTATTTTTAGGATATGTTAAGTATTTTTTTCACACACACACACACACACACACACACACACTTTAGCTGGTGGTATAAGAGTTAATTTTAAATATTTTGCAAATTATGTACAGAATTTTTATTTCATTTAAAAATCTGTTGAAAAAAAATATTCTTCAATGAAATTGTATGATACAAATGCAAAGCAGTGTATGGTTATATTTGATTAAAATACTGCATTGCTTCCGACACCCCATTTCACAAATATAGATCAGACTTTTTTTTTTAAAGAAAGCACTTGAGGAATACAAAACAAAAAACAAAATTCTACTTGAGTTGAGTGCTTCATGGGGTTAAACACTAAATGTAGATAAACCGTATTTTTTTTTTTTTTTGTGTGTGTATGTGTGTGTGTGTGTGTGTGTAACTTTCTAATCTTGATTCTCAATAACTCCAATTTGTTTTGCTTATTGTCTTGTCCACCATATGTTCTACATTTCTGGCACAGTGTTCACTTTTCTTTTTTCTATAGTAAATAATTTCTACTGCCTTTTCTAGCCCCCCCCCCCCCAAGTTTTATGGCAGAGAAAATTGAAACTAAGAAATGAGCCATAATTTTCAAACAGTAATAGATGCTTTCTATTCCCTCACTAAAACTCTTGGATCTGTGATTTTTTTTTCCCCCCCCAGAGTATTTTACATAGCGTCTAGTTTTCTTCACTTGGCTCCTCCCCAACCTCTAATTCCAGCTAACTTTAACTCTTTAAGTATCTTTCTCTCCTTTTATGTTTGCTGTCATAGTTGTTTTATCTCCCCCTGCAGTCCTTCCTTGATGTCTGTCAATGAAGAGTAAAGCAAACAATTGTGGCAGACGAGAAATATCAGTGAGAAAGCTGATGAGCATTTAGCTAAATTATATTCATTATTACTACTATTATATCTCTCCATATTTTCTTGACTTTCATCACAGTCCATTTCATTTTTGAGCTTCTGTCTCTCCCCCACTCCACTCTCCCTCCAAATCTCCTCATCAAGAAAAACCATCATAAAATCACCATTTTAAGAAGCAGTTTTTGTAAGAAAATAATGACAATTTTAAGCAAATTTTTTTCTTTTTTTTTTTTCTTTCTTATTTTTTCTAATAAAAATCAAAAAAGTCTAAAAAGAAGTGTGAGAGAGAAAAATACAGTATCAATTTCTTTTTTGAAACAAGGGAAAAAATAAATGAACAAAAACATATATCCTTTTTAATCATTGTTTTTATTTTTTTTTTTTTTATCTGATATTACCACCTCATGGAATTTACTTTCACATTGTAAAATTTATTGTTAGTCTGTTTGTTAGAAATACAGAAAAAAAATCCTCTTCATTTAACAAAGACCAACTAATGATACAGACCAAGCTTCATTTAACTCAGCCCAATAGATTAAAACTTCCATCATAATAAACAATAAAACAAACAAATGACTGAATGGATTTGAGTGACTTTAAATAATAGAAGCAAGGCTTGTTTTGACTTCGCTGGATTCAGTTTTTTACCAACCCAGTACATTGGAGGCTGTTATTGTTGTATAGTTTATAAATTAATCTTGTTCGATAAGATTTTTGCTGTTCAACTTCATTTAATTACATCATCAGTATCTTTTTATGCTTTTGCCTATTTTGCTCTCCCTCTTTTCATCTTTCATTGATAAATTGTTTTCAGAAAAGGACTAGGTGATAATGGCTGGAGGACACTTCAGTAAACTTGGCTTTTTAGTGGTTTTCTGTAATGTATGAGCTGTTTTTGTTTTACTCTAAGCTTTTATAAATGCAATTGTGGACATGAAAGAAAATGCATTTCAGCAATGTTTTCATTTCTTTCAGTTCACTCTGACCAAATTTGAGAATGTTTCACCTCCATTATAGGATATTGGGAGGGAGAATTTCTTTGATAATTTCTATCTAAACATTAAGATTAAATTTTTTTTTCTTTTCAAACTTGGCAATTTGTCTATTTTTAATTGTGGTATCTGCAAACCAACTTAGGAAAAGAGGCCTTATTGTTTTGTTCCAGCTGGTGGCCCTATAAAACTAGCCAATTGCTTCTTTTTTTTTTTTTAATTGAAACTACTGCTGCTGCAACAAATACTTTTTTATTTTTATGTTACATCCCTCATTTACATTACTGTAAGGACCAACCTGCCCTCTGTGTGTGTGATAACTGATATTTGAGATACTGTCCTTTTTCAGAGGCATGTCTGAGAAGAATGTTTGAAAGTTTATAACTTTATAATGGTTGATGAAAACCTTTCATGATGCAGCTTAAGTTTTCACTCATCCTTCCATTCTGTAGATTTTCATATTCACTTTTTTTTTTAAAAGCAACATTTGAAGATGCTTGTAAATTTTATTAAAAAAAACAAAAAAAAAAAAAAAAAAGACATACCCTTTCTTCTAACAGTAGTTTGTTAGTTTTTTGGACTACCTGGTCATTTTAAAATGGTGATGGTATTGATATGGTCATCATTTTTCTCCTCACTGCCTATCACTCAGTTTATCACAACAAAATCATTATTATAATCATCATCATTATTTATTTAATACACACACACACACGCACACGTTTCATTAAAGGCAACAGACACAGTACTGCGTTTAAGCTTTTTATTTCATTTTTCTTTTGTTCATACAAGTGTTTTCTTTGCTGAATACAGAATATGTAAAAACGGTCCAATGTGCTGACCATGTTTGGGAAATCAAACATTCCTATAACTTCAGATACATCCATACATACATTTGAAAAAAAAAACTTTAAAAAAAACATTCAGTTAAAAGTAAAGATTGTTCTTGATGATGGCTAACAGAATAGCCAAAAGTACTTGGATATGCAGAACTATTGGGTAGTTTTTGCACACTGTGTGTCTCAAAAATATCACATATAAACACAAGAAAAATTAAATAAAAGCTTAATCGTAGTACCTTGTAAGCCATCTTTAACAAAGTTTGTATAGACGTGGGGAGATTGCTATCCAAAGACTATATATATCTTTATTAGTTTATCTCAACCAGCCTTGATTGTATTGATTTAATTAAAAGCATTTAATGGGATTTCACTGAAAAATAGAATCTGCTGAATTTTTTTGTTTTTTAGTTTTTAAAAAAAAAAAAAACCTTGTCTTTCCATGCTTGTGAAAATGACCCCAAATTGTCTACATGAATTTATTATAGAATAATTCAAATTTGATGAACAAGCTTAGAAGAAAGATTTCAGTTATTCTCCCTTTTATTTGTCGTAGCTGCTTAAAAAGCATATGGAATGTCTCCATTATTTAAACAATGTTAATAATTTGTGTAATTGGTTCACTTTTATCATCCATTGATCATTTTTTGGATTTGTGAATAGAATAGATAACCTGAGATTCTTTACACTTGATGACCTGTTATACATGATTATTAGGTCTGTTTTAATTTCGTAAGCAGTTTAATCATTTTGTTTTGTTATTATTATTATTTTTTTTTTTTTGTCATCTTGATCTACAAGCTGGAATTTTACTCTTGTGAAATTTAAATAGTTTATAGTTCATTTTTCATAAGGAAATCATTAATAATGTAATTCTTAAAAGAAGCCATTATTCAAAATTTTTGTTTATAATAAAATGTATAAGTCATTGATGTATGAAATTTTAGTATATTTAATAGACTGATAAAATGTTATTTAATATTCTTTTAAAAAAATATCTTTAACTTCAGTTTTTTTTTTTTTTTTTTTTTTTTTTAGTGTGTGGGGTATTCTGTTGGCAGCTTTTAATTCACTTATGCAAACCTTTTATTTGCTTTTATCCATTCCTCCTTAAACAGGAGATAAAGTAGGGTTTTTTTTTTCTTTTTCTAATAGATTTTAGGGGATGAAAAAATGATTAAGGTCCTGAATTTGATCCAACATTTGATAAGAATGAAGTTCCTAAATGTACTCTTGAATCCTTCCCCTACTTGCAGTTGTATAACATTGATGGTTCATGGCTAAGGTGTCTGTCTATAAATAAGGCAGGTGGGTGGAGTATAACAGAATTACCAGATTAAGTCATATATTAGCAGATTTAATTTTTTAATTCTTAAATTTTTTTTTTATTCATTTTTTATTTTATACAAGCAAAGAGTGCTTTAATTGGTAATTGCTTGGGCTGAGAAATCGTAGAGCCTAGTTCAAATTTCATTTCAGTTTGGTACATTCACTGATATGCAAATTCCTTTATTATAAAAGTTGTAAATTGCTTTCTGTCCTCAGCTATAGACTAAATAGTAGAATTTGTATTAGGAAAAATTATTCTAAAAAAATTAAAGCAATATTCCCTCATAAAAAAAACAAAAAACAAAACATTATAAACCAAAATGTTCTGGCTTTAGATAACCCACAAAGAGTTAAGCTGTAAAAAAAAAAGAAATCCTTGTTAGACCTCAAGATGGTTTCCTTTTAGTAGGCAAAATGACATTTAAATTTTTCTTTTTTCTATCTTGCAATTACGAATAGTAATGGTCAAGTGGTGGATGTGCGTTTGTGGTGCAGTGGATATTGGCTCGGAATGACAAATCGGGGAGCTGAGTTCAAATTCCAGTTGAATTCATGGCATTCACTGATACACAAATACCCTTTGGAAAGGTATTAATCCATCTCTTCTCTCCAGTTATGGGTAAAATAACAGGACAGATTGGGTTCTATAGCCTTGGCTGGCAACCAGTCTACCACATAAAGCAATGGCAACCTACTGCAAGATAATGTTTTGCCCAGTAAGTTATGCCTCTTTTGAGACATGATCGCCCAATGTGTGTATCGCGTATGGCACTTAACTGACTGACTGAATGGTCAAGTGAACCATCAATAAAAAAAAATCGGATATTATTTTTAAATTTTGGAATTCTTTGATAAAAGAATTTAGAATGTCCTACTATAAAGATGTCTTTCTTTGAACCTGAGACTGTATAATGACATATGAAGAACAATGCCATTTTATATAATACATGAGTGACATGGATAAAAAATAAATTCATATTTCTTATGTTTACAGAATTGAGAACATTGTTTTTCGATTATTTTGAAAGCAAGAAATTTATTGACTAAGCAATAATTTACATTTGACAACATTATTAAAAGGTTGTTCTTTGTTTGCTGAGACTATGTAGCACATTTTCTCTCTCTCTCTCTTTTTTTTTTTTTCTCCAGTCCATTCTACAGCCACGTTAAGACATACAATTCATAAGAAAATGAATATATTAGCCTGAACAACTGTAAATTTTCCGGGATACTTTTTTTTTGTTTTTGTGATTAGTTTTCCTGTCATCACTTCTGTTTCACCACCATTACTATCATGTCAAGTCTTTTATTTATATATATATATATATATATATATATATATATATATATATAATGCATGGTGTCCTGATGTCCATACTTTGTCTTGCTGCCCCACTGTCCCCCCCTCTCTCTCTGAGTATAAAAGCTATTTGGAAAGTTGTCTTAGAAAAGTCTAATTTACTTTTACAAACTCTTCATAAAACTTACTCCACCCCAACCAGGCAATCATCTGCATATTTTTTATTTTTTCTTTGTCAGCAGAATAGTGATGCCTCATTTTTTTGTGATTGAGATTCAATAGATACTGTATTTGATGACTACAAAATTGGGTCTTAGCAAAAGAGGTTTGTACTAATACAAAAGGTTGTTGAAAATTTCTTGATCCAACATGAGCAATTCCTTCAAAAAATCTATTTAATGAGATTTTGTGAAGTGATCCAGGCCAAGAACTTTTCAACACATTTATTTCTTGAATTTGGCTGCTCTGCAAACTTAAGCTTTTTTTTTTTTTGAGGGCTGGGGGTTTTACAAACCAATTTTGTAATGAATAAAATAGGAAATTCTTTATTCTTTGTGGAAAGTTTCAATTATGATTCTCTGGATATTGATGTATTGAGAATCAAATAATTTAGCCAATGTCTAGAAAAAAAAAAAAAAAAAAACCTTTGTTAATTTAACTGACTTAATTTTATCTTTATACTAATTTCATAATCCATTTCTAACATTGAATGTTTTTTCTCTCCATAACACAAACTATCTTTCAGTTTACCAAAAAAAAAAAAAAAAGTTTTGTTTGGAAAGAGGTGGGAAAAAAAGAAGAAAAAACCCATAGAAGTTGTAGTTTTTCACTTAAGCATTTGTTTCATTTTTCATTTTATTTATTCTTTCCTCCCTAAACATTTAAATATCAAAGTTACTTTAAAATTGACTCAAACTGATCACTACTTATTTTTATTTATTTACTTTTTTTTTTCTAAGCTTGTGCTAACTTAGCTTTCCAAATATTTCTGGAGAACATAGATTCTCTTGTGTTTTAACAGGAGTTCACTTCCAGATTGCTAATAAAGGTTTACAGCAATAATCTGTGTTCTGACTTATTGCTTTTATGAAAAGTGTCCAACCAAATCATTCAACACACCAAGAAATAACTTCTTTCTAAAGAACATTTTTTTTATTTAAAAACTAATCTTAACATTTCTTCCTCATAATAAAGTTTACATTTTTTATTTTCTCCAAAAGTAAAGCAAATTTTGCTATGTAAAAGGATTTTTTTATAGTGTAAAAATAACCACCTATTCCCCACACCCCTAAAAAGTGATTTTTAAAATCATTTAAGGAAACCTGTTTTCAATTCCCTATCTTTAAAAAATACCAAGTAGTGGCTGTGTGAATTTATAGAAAGATTTTGTGTGGCAAATTTGTATCTTTTATATTTATATTAAGATTATTATTTCATATCAATTAATACTGAAACCAAATTGGGAAGTTTATTTTAAGAATACTTTCAGAAATTTGGATATCTTCAGTTGAAATTTGCAGCTAGAACAAATAATTCTAATTGAATTGGGATTTTTTTTTTTTTTTTTTAACAGCACTTGAGGGGAAAATACAAAAAAAATACAACTGGCTATATTGGTTTCTTTTTGGTCTCTGCAAGCAAGATTAATTAATATCTACCTACCACCTGTCATTTAAAATGAAAAAAAAAAAGCCCAAACCATAGCTTGGGTTAAGTTTTGGTATGTGTTCTGATGCCAATTCTAGGATCTTTTTTTTTTTTTTTTTTTTTTTTTTTTTTTTGTGATGGTATAGAGACATTGCTTTTTATTTATTTTATATAAATTTCATGATTTTTAAATGACTTAATTCTACTCTTTGGTTAAGCAATTACTAATGTTTCAGCAACCAAAGTTCTGATATCAAATAGGAGATAACATTTCAAGTTTTTCTGATCTGACAAATTAATTTTCTAGGGTGAAAAAGAGTTCATACGGCAAATTTGTGATTCTCATCTTCAGCATGGCTGCTGCTTTCTGTTCATGGCCATCTGCTCTAGCATAATTGTTTTCAACAACCACAGAACCAATCTCTGGTTTATACTACAATTAAAATAATTTAATTCTGAAATTTATGAGGTTGGCTAATCCTTTAGTTACACCATACTGATTATCTCAAACATTGGGAAGCAAACTAACAGCTCATAAACATGTCTATTATTAAAGGATCTCATATGGTTGGCATGAATTTTTTTTTCCTTTGCTACCTTACATGACAAATAATTTTGGGGTTAATTCATTTCTTTCCATATGATTAAAGCAGGGTTGAAAGGTGTCCTGTATTGTCTTGGAAATAACTCTTGTCAAAGCTTTGATACCCAATGACTAAATAGTGACACCAAATATGTAAGTTCATTGCAGTGCTAATAATATCTGACACTATTAATAATGAAATATTTATTTATATTTTTTATTTTTATTTTTTATTTTTTTTGAAAGAAACTATTCCACAAGGGACCACCTTAGATGAATTGGCATTATTATATATGAATACAATATAAAGGATAAGGTTAAAAAAATCTAAATGTTTAATTAGCATATATAAATGCAGGTGTTACAGCTCATAGGATTGAACAAATACTTGTTGCTACACCATCCACCCCATTTTAAATTTAGAGTAGTCCTTCCAAACTGGCAGTTGCAAGAAAGCCTGTTTTACCCTATTATTTAGCCCATTATGGGCCGGAGGAGATGGATTCATGCATCTGTAAGTGCATTGGTGTAATTGGAAGAAAACGGTTCTTTCATTTCATTTCATTTTTTTTTTATTAAATGCTACACAATTCTATCTTGAGTTTTAAAAAGATTTGGTTTGGAGAGGACAAAATGATCAAACCTCTGATGTTACTTTGCACACAGGCAAATCAAATTGTAATCCAACACCAGAAAGAAATGTGCTCCCCTATAAATACAGGTACTTTTCACAAAATGAATTGTTCTTACAAATTTAGCAGACAACCAAACCACAATTGTTGCACACTAAAATCTATTTGTACTTTAATTTTTCAACTAGCCAAAGAATTCAGGTGTTATCTAGAATCATTTAGTACCCAATGAAGTTATAATGGTCAGGGTATAAGGTTTGAATTTAGTTCAAAATTTAAGAGGAATTTTAAAAAAAATCATTTATCCTTTTTGCCTTATGTATTTTTGTAATTCAAGAGGATTGTTATTGAAACCCTTCTGATCTGTGAATTTAACCTGATACTTAAAAGGAATACATTTCACACACACACACACACACACATATATAATGGGTTTCATGAACTTCAGACAATCTTCATAAATTCCATCCTTGATATGCAACAATTTTTTTTTTTAATTGGGAAAATGATTAAAAAAAAAAAAAAAAGTTGGACAAAACTTGTTCAATAAGTTATTGTTCAGTCTGCTACAGTACAGGACTTGATTCTCTCCAGGTACACCAACATACGTGAGAATGATGGCCATCACACTGGTCATATACAGGTTGTGATAAATAAACTATTGCCATTTTATATTTTTGATTTTGTCAACTGCATTGCATAGTTGAGTCAATTGGGCACCGTCTGTTAGAAAAAAGCTACCATGATGCAATTCACTTAGCCATAAATTTGGAAATGGCACCATTGTTTGGCATTCATGCCAGAAGCCTCAATACAAAAATTTCAGAGCATTTGATGTTGCATAGGATTTGGAAAAAGTTGGGTGAGTCTAATGGTGATTTTGAAGGTATGGCAGCTTGAAAAACACTCTGATCTGATAAGAACTCCCAAATTTGTCGATGAGGGCCTCAGACTCAACAGAGGGACCTACATCAAGTGTCTTGAGGAGGTAGTGTTGTCCTGGGTCAGGAGGGTGGCTCTTAGAAGAACCTATGTTTGGCAACAGGACTCTGAATCATGCCACAAAAGTAGGAGAACCCAGTCATTACTGTCAGGCAATTTCTGTGACCATATCACTCCTTACGTCTCCCCAGACTCTTGATTATTGTGGGTGGGGCACAGTTGAGCAAGATATCAACAGAACTCCATGTAACCAAAGATAAATGGAAAGCAAGGATTATGACAGCATTAACCAACTTAAATGAGGAGACCATCCAGATGAGTGGCAGGAGATTCCAAAGTCATTGGGAAGTTGTGGTTGGGCCCAATGACAATTTTATTGTATAAATTTACTCTTTAGTATTTGAAGATATTTTTGTTTAATTTATACAATTTATCCTTCACACTCTATTTTTGACAAGGTGTTTGAATTTAGAGTTCTCAAACAACTTTCCAGCTTTTGCTGAGTGACCAGTCTACACTAATATTTTATCCATAAATAAAGTGATGATTTCATGGTTTTCTCAGGAGCAATTGTTTGAAAGGAATGTGACAACTTGTTAATGATTATGATGTATAATCTGGCTATACTTTTGATGATAGTGAGATCAGCACTGGACACCCCAAGTGCAATGTTGGCGGAATTAAGACTTTCCCAATGTCACAGCTTGCTGGGTCATGTAAGGATGAGTGACGACAATACCTGTGGTTCTCATTTATAGCCATTTTGACAGTGGATAAAGGACAGTTGAGCATCTGTGGCTCAGGTATAAAAACAAACTAAATTGTTACCTTTCAGCTCTAACGTCTTGCAAGTTACCCTGGATAGAAATAACTGGTGATATCTGGGACAGAGTTGTATCCAAAATTTCAAAATTAGTCATATTTATCAGCTCAGATGAAAAGCAACAACAAAAAGTGTCAGCAAATATTCCTGTAGCTGTGTTCCGAGAGCCTCGCTGTTGCATAATATACGGACTTGTAATCGGATCAATAGCAGGACTGAAGTATGACACAAACAAAAACTGAATATGATTGTGGGATGCTCATGCTGAAATCGACAGGAGAGTCCATCATCAGATAAGCATATAGTTTTTAATTGTGCTATATTTATGGCTTAAAGTGCTCATCATCAGGGATAAAGCATATATAAATATAAGTGTGGTCATTGAGTATACCCGGAGGCAACAGTGTTTCATGCTTAAACGCAATGTTTTTGGTTTAACTACATATGCTGGTCAGTAGTGCATTATGGATAAGTCTGTTGCATTATCCTAATGGTTAAACACAACTTACCACCCACCCACCACTTTAAAATATGGATATAAGAAGTGAAATATTTTTACACTGAATAAGAAAGATTTTGCTGCTAGGGTAAAAGTATTTGTGGCCTCCAGTACAAGAAAGTAGTTTCTGCCATGTATGTGAAAATCAGTTAAGCATGATGCTGTATTCCTAATTTCTCTAACTGGAAAGCAACTTGACTGTATCATCAAGTACTCACCACAAGGTCTAAATTCCTATGCTTTACTGCCAAATGTTGGTGTAGAAGGTACCTTCTGCCACATCCAGATAGCGTTTGTTTATGTTGAGAGAGAGAGAGTTGGAGCCAGTATTTTTGTCTACTCATTATGATTGTTATCTAACCAGTAATTGTATAATGATTACCTTTATAAAATGCTATATTTTTTATTTTTTCCCTTCAAAATATTTTTTTCAGGAAAATTCATTAGTATATTTATGTGCAAGCTTATGTTTGCCATTAGACATTTTAAAACCTTTTATCTGGCTTGGGGGAGCATAATGTCTATTTTGTTGAGCAAAAGTTGCACTATACATATGTAAAGTTTTTTCTTCAAAATGCCATACAGTTTGTCAGTTTTAAGTATTTGTATGTTAAAGTAAATACTTTTAGCTTGCTTTTAAAAAAATGGAGTAGTTTATCCCAAATAGATAAAAAGTTACGGCATTTCAAAGTTGACAAACTTGAAACACGATTTTCTCGTTTTTTATTTTTCTGTGGAAAGTACCTTCTAATTCCAAACGCTTCATTTTTGTTCAAATCTGTTTTTGCTATATTTTAAGTGTCAAATAAATAATATTTTTACAGAATTCTGTTAAATAATCATTGCTTTTACAAATTTTCTGTAAAACAAATCTTGAACCAATATTTATTTCATTTTTAAGAGATTTTTAAAAAGTATCTTAAATTTTCACTATTAAAATGGCGGATCGTTGATAAAGTGACATTGACAATTATTTTTTGAAAATGTCAAAACTCTATTAAATATTTTTTGTAGATAAGCTTTCAAATAAAACCAGAATTTTAGTAAAAGGAGATATTTAGAATTATTTTAAAATGCGCTTTAAGTGGTTTTAGCTCATTTTTGAGCATTTCCTAATCTTATCAGACGATCTTCTTCAATGTGCTATACTTATTCATGACGTTGGAGATAATGGTTTTCCACAGCTTCCTATTTTTGTAACTCTTAGTAACTTTTGTCTTTTTTAAACACCACATCTTACGCCACCATCCATTTGCTCATGCTCGCTAAGTAGTTGGTTGCTTTTCTAATCGTAACACAAAGCCGAAAGTATAGAGCACCCAGTGAGGATCAAACTCATTATTCAGTTGGCGAGATAGGCTTACAGACCATAACACCACGTCGAAATGCACTTAGCTCGTTAAGTGTCTGCTATTTCACTCTGTCTATTTTGTTTTTAATATGTCCTGTGATTGTTAAATTCTCTAAGTCCCTATTCTTCGTTATGTGTCCTAATCAGTATAGGACGATACAGTTTTTCTTTCCAATTCTGTATCGTACGATAAAAACTTAGAAACTAAGCTTTTAACACTTTTAACCAAGAAACTGACAAAAAATAATTACTTCCGATTGTAAGGGAAATAACTCTGAAGGAAATTAAGGGGGATAATTTGGAGAAAACACGTGATTTGTATGAATATTTATTTATTTTTTTTTTACATCTGTTACCCCACTTTCTCCACGTAAATTTATGACATTTTAAGAAATTCAATTTTGTTACGCAAATTGGTTTTGTTACTTAAATGCAGGACTCATTGGCAAATGTAAATCATCTATTATTTTTTTGAAAAAAATTGCTTCTATTTCTGAAAATCTACTCCCAATAATAAAACAAAAAATGCAGTATAACTATGACATTATTTGTTTTGATAAGTTTTTAATTGCTTGAATAAATAATAAAAATTAAGGACATTATAACCTAAAAAATTTTTTTGTTTATTAATAATGAAATTTTAAAAGAATATTTTTTTTTTAAATTATAATAATTTATAAAGTTAAAAAAAAATTAAAAATACATCAAAGATTTGTTGGGGTTAGTTTAAAAACTTATTAATATGGTCATCAGCAAAAGGAGGAGTCCAAAATGCCAACTACAGGTTGGGGATATTAGAATCAAGCAGATGCAGAAATTTAAGTACGTGGGAAGTGTTCTGACAGAGAATGGAAAGTATGACACTGAGATTCAAAGGCATATTTACATAGCTTTTGGAATGAGTCCTTGGCCAAGTCGTGAGAGACAGGAAAATTTTATTGGAAACAAAGAAAAGAGTACTAGACTGTTATGTGATGTCTGTCCTCAGTACGATGAAGGAAAGACTTGAAGCAACCAAAATGTGGTTCTACAGAAGGATGCTGAAGATACAATGGATCGAACATGTGAGCAATGACAAAGTTTTGGAGCGGATGGAAATGAAAAGGAAACATACTTAAAATCAGGAAGAGACAGCTGAAATTTCTGGAAAACGTAATGGTAAAAAATGTGCATTGTGAAATCGGGGAGCTAAATTCGAATTCCAGTTGAATTCGTTGCATTCACTTACGCGCAAATACCCTTGAGAAATGTATTAACCTGTTTCTTCCTTCCAGTTATGGGTTAAAAAACAGGACAGATTGGGTTCTATAGCCTTGACTGGCAACCAGTCTACCGCAGAGAGTAATGAGAATCTACTGCAGGATAATCTTCTACTCAGTCAGTCATGTCTCTTTCAAGACATGATTGCCCAAGCGTATATCACTTAACTGATTGAATAATGAAGGAGAAATTGAAGAATTTGATACTAACATAATGGATAGAGGGAAAGCAGCACGTGACATACTTGATGGGCTTGAGCAAGTGGATGGTAGAGCAGGGTTTGGGAGAAAGACAAAAGGTATTAAGAGCTACAAGGGATAGGAGGATGTGGTGGGTCATGATCACCTATGTCCTGAAAGGACAAGGCACATAAAAGTAGAAGGAGTATGCTACTACCTTTGTTTTCTTTTTTTCACTATTAATTGTCTGGTGGTGTCTTTTTTTTGTCATACTCAGGTACATATTAGAGGGGTGTCAAATTTAAGCAGATACAGAAATTGTAACTCTCTTTGTTGAGGAGTAACAGAAGCCAGGAAACGTGATACAGAAATCCCAAGTTGTATAAGAATAGTGAAGGATGAATCTTGGAAACTAGACAATGTATTAAGTAGGCACAACCAAAAATTTAAAAATATAACAGTAATTTGGATGCCTCTTTTTAATTAACATTTTGAGTTAATAATTAAAGTTTAAAACATTTGGGTTAAAGCTAATCCTTATGAAAGAAAAATAAATTTCATGTAAATAAAGTTTTAAAATATTTTAAAAATATTCTATTTATAAAAAATGTAGACAACAAACTTAAATATATCTTAAAATCATAACATTTTTTCTTATAGATGTTTCAAAATGAATTATTAAATTTAAGGAGTAAATAACTCGATTTTGTAAATGTAATGCTTACTATTTGCATAAAAAATGATGAAAACAATGTCCCCAAAGTGTGAAGAGGAAATCAAAGATACCAAAATGAAATGTGCAAAAATTTAAATGTTAGAAGTATTTTAACAGAAGGCAAAAAAATGTGACACTGAAATCTGAAGGTTTATTAGAATAGCGAAGAAACTATTCCAAAAGTTGAGCATATTCTGAAACTACACTTTTCAAGACAACATGCTTCAACGTTTAAAGAACGGTTCTTTTAGAACAACAAGCATCAACTACAAACAAATATCCTTTTAAATGATTACAAACTGTCACTTTCAAGACAGCACACATGAACTACTATAAAATTGTTTTTTTTCAGAATAACACTCTTCAACTACAATAAAACCAACTTTTCCACTACAGTACACTTAAATTACTACAAAACTATTTCATTCAGGACAACAATCTTCAACTATGCCAAAAACTCTCTTTTACAGGACAGCAGTTTTCAATCACTACAAAATTGCCCTATTCAGGACAGCACTATCCAACTACTATAAAACTATTCTTTTCAGGACAATGACATTCAACTCCTTTGCAAGATAGCACTTTTAATGACCACAAAACTGTCTTTTTCAGGACAGCAATTTTCAGTGAGTACAAAATTGTCAGTTTAAAGACAGCACACGTCAACTAAAAACTGTTCTTTTTAGGACAACATTTCAAATACTGCTAAACTGTCCTTTTCAGGACAGCACTTTTCTATGACTAAAAACTGTCCTTTTCAGGATAGCATACATCAACTACTGTAAAACTTCTTTTCGGGACAACAACCTCCAACTAGTAACAAACTGTTTTTTTTTTCAGGACAACCCTTTTCAACTACTATAAATTTTTCTTTTCAATACATCACGCGTGAACTACTACAAAGCTGTACTTTTCAGACGAGCACTCTTCAACTATGAGGTTGTTACAAAAATAATGGCCGATTTCAGAAACATAATTTTATTCTTGAAAAATTGACTGTATTAATGTTAAAATTATCATATATGTACCTCAGCCATCAATCAACAAGTGCAGTACAGTACACTTTAACTACTACGAAACTGTTCTTTTTTATAACAACACTCTTCAACGACTGTAAAACTGTCCTTTTCAGGAAAGCACTTTTCAATGACTACGAAACTGCCTTTTTTAAGACAGCACATATGAACTCCAGTAAAACTGTTCTTTTCAGAATAACATTATTCAACTACTGTAAAACTGTATTTTTAAGTACAGAACATTTCAATGACTGCAAAACTCTCTTTTCAGGACAGCACTCTTCATCTATTAGGTTGCTACAAAACTAATGGCCGATTTCAGAAACACAATTTTATTCTTGAAAAATTAACTGTAAAAATGTTGAAATTAGTCAATCTTGAACATCTATGCCACTCTGCCATCGATCAATGAGATTATTTATTTCTCGTTAATAAGAAGTTATTGGCTGTGAGGCAATGTAATTTTTGAGAGCTGATTCCATCTCTGGTTTGGATCTAAACCTTTAAACATATAAAAATGTGCTTAAGTGCTTGAAAAATGATAACCAATGAGTGAAAGATTAGGAGAATATTAAGGATGTAGTTAACTCTCGTATCTCGAGTATGTAAGTTTTTGCAACATCATTCTTATGTGACATCCCCACCTTCCCAAGTCTCAGGCTTGCGTACATGTATGTTGCGTGCGTCAACTGGCTGGAAAGCAACTGCACTTCAGGTTGTAGCCGGTCGCCTAACGTTCCGTCCCCGTGTGATCGTAGGTGTTAGTGATCTGTCGAAATACCTGACTTCCTCTGCCACGTTGTGATTTCTGATCTCAAGGTGAGGTGCGGACTCGGAGGAAAACAGACAAGAACTAAAAACAAAGGGACAGCAGCAAAAGCCAGTTTATGTGAACTAATGATTATATTCGTAACTCTTTGTACAGCAAAAGAGAGGTAAAGAAATTAATAAAAAGTAAAAAAAAAGGTACAAGTTTTTCTCAAAGTCTACAAGCTAGTGGCTGCTACTACATCTGGTCATGGTTAGAGATAAGACAGTCACCGTCTTTTTATGCCATCACTTCCTTTTTTCTCTGCTTAGCGGCGGTGGGTGTGCCTTTTAGCGTAGGGAGAGAGTTTTCACGTTTTAATAGTCGAGGCCGAACTTCTCTCTACCGCGTCTTGAGCGTCTCTTCATTTTTTTCAAATCCGTCCTGACTTTCTATTTAAAATCCTTTGATATGGCGCGGGGCTGGCCGACAATCGGGTGGTTTCCTCAAAAGTCTAATGCCAGTTTTGTGTATCTGGCTTTAATCGCCCGTTACGATTTCGTGTTAGTGTCTGCCGGCCTGAAGGCTTAGAGACAAAGGTTGTTGATTTTATAACATGCCAGCGTTAAATCATAATTCCTCTTATCACCTGGGTGGGCCGATAATTTAACTTCGGTCTGTCGTCATCGCTTCTCTGAGAAGAAAGGGAGAGAAAAGAAAAACAAACAAGAAAGAAAGAGAAAGAATTCTCTCCCCTTGACTAGGAGAATTCCTCATCTGGTCTGTGTTTGATTGCTGTCATAATAAATCAATGTCATTTCGTGAGTGCCTTGTATCTCGCCTCTCTCTGTGACAGCTACCCCTATTACTCTCTTTCCTAGCTCTTCACAAGAAAAAGAAAAAATGTTCACTCATTGAGATATTTTTCAACTATTTAGTTCAGGGTTCGTATCCATGGCTCGTCGATACTAACGTTGGTGCATGAGGAACATCTGCAACATGTCGCCGCTGAATAAAACTACAAATCTATTTTTAAAAAATAAGCATTCCTTGTAAATTATTTCTGTCAAATCTGAAAAAAGTATTTTTATGGGGTGTCGGTGGTTGTGTAATTTATACAAAATACGCGAGAACCAATTCTCAGAAAAAAATATTTTTGAATTTTTTAGAATTATTTTTGTATGGTTTCGGAACTGATATTCAAAGTCTTTTTATTTGTTATTGCAAAATAATTTTGCTTAATTAATATTTTCAGGGATTTTTCTTTATAAATTGATAAAAAAAAAAAAAAAAAAAAAAATTATTCATCTGCACCCAATTCGAAAACTATTCACAATGTATTGAAATGGGGGTATAGTTACAGACCTCTAAATACTTCTACAACTTTTCTAATAAGATAACCAATTCTCTATAGTCCTGGGTACAATGATAAACTGCATCCAGCAGTAAGGCAGCTGATTGGAAGATTGAAGGTCTTTAGAAGGGTAGAACCACCTCTTAATTACTGTTATTCTCAGGTTCACTCTGACCCCGGGTGATAGCACCTGTTAGAGCACCATCTATGGGCAAATAGATTTTTATAGTAAAAATATGAACAATACATCCTTATATGAAAAATTGCTAAAAATATTTCTAGTGAAGTTACTAACAATACAATTTTAAAGCAAAATGACCAGCACCACATTTTATTTGTAGCTGAAGGCATAAAACTGCCACGAAATGGTGTTTAAAATATTTAGATTTCGGCATTAAATAACCCATAGAGATAGATATGCCGTGAAACAAATTCAAACAACCAAACCAATTCTCTATACAATTCATTCATTAATGAATAAGTGCTGAAAATTTAATTTGAATCAGATAATTCTCTGATCTTTGGTGTATATATATATATATATATATATATATATATATATATATATATAAACAGGGCTAGCTTTTTTCGGATTATAATGGATCCATTTTGGCGGTACTTATTTAATAAGAGATGTGAAATTATCAGAAACAAAGAAAAGATTACTGAACTGCTATGTAATATCTAATCGCCTATATGACAGTGAATGCAAGAAGACACATGAAACGACAGAGAAGTGGTTCTACCGATGCATCCATAGAATATCACGGAGAAAACATGTGAACCGCAAAGAAGACTTAAGGAAAATAGGAACTACAAGAAACATTCTACACATAGTCAGAAAGAAAGGCTGAAATTTCTGGGACACACAGCGAGAAAAGAAAGCCTAGAAAATGTAATACCCACAATACTGAGGGAAAGAGGGCAAACTTGAACCTTCGTACCCTAAAAAGATAAAAAGTTTCGAAAGGGCATTTTTTCCCTTGACACCACTATTATTTTAACTACCTTCCATCCTCGGCAGTGTTCATTGCTTTAAAAAGCAATGATTAGAATTGTAATAAGACCTAAAAATGAGATGAAAGTGAATTTATACATATTTTTCTTTTTGAGAATTTTCAACAAGAATTTTAAATACTATTTATGAGATTGTTTATTTAAAATAATACTTTTATCATTTGCCAATTTATAAAAAATTAAATATGAAAACAATATTTTATTCATAAATTTATAAACATTTATTAAATTATTAAAATATATCAACTAACTGTAAGGAAATCCTTATTGCTTACCATTTTATGAAGTTCGAATCAATTGGCAATTAGCCGATGTTTTGCTAACCATTTCAATTAACAATATAATATTATGAAGTTAGTCAAAATAATAGCGGCGTCAAGGGAGAAACCGCCCTTATGATATTCTTTTTGTGGAAAAGGTAGTGGATTTACATACACACATTCAGAGAGAGAGAGAGAGAGAGAGAGAGAGAGAGAGAGAGAGAGACAGACAGACAGACAGACAGACAGACAGACAGACAGACCTGCTTCAATGACAGAAAAATAAATATTTTGCTTCGTATAGTAACCAGTGATGAAAAGTGGATACTCTACGACAACCCTAAGCGTAGAAGATCGTAGGGTAAACATGGCCATGCATCAACATCGGTAGTAAAGCCGAATATCCATGGTTCGAATCTTCTGATCTGCATTTAGTGAGATCAGCTGAGTGCAGTTTATTATGAGCTGCTAAAACTGACCGAAACCATCACTGGAGATCACTATTGACTACAATTGATGGAGTTGAGCTGAGAATTGAAGAAAAAAAACAAAAACGACCGTTATGCAAACAGAGACACGGCAAAGTGATTTTGAAACATGACAACGCAAGATCACATATTGCAAAACGGGTGAAAACTTATTCGGAAACGCTTAAATGAGAAGCCCTACATCAAACTACGTATTCACCAGACATGACCTCGTCTGATTATCACTTATTTGATCGATGGCACATGGGTTGGCTGAGAAACACTTTCATTCGTATGACGGTGCCAAAAAATGGGTCGACTCGTGGTTAGCCTCAAAAGACCTGTCGTTTTTCCGACATGGAATTCAAATGCTGCCCGAAAGATAGAAAAAATAGTGGCTTGCGATGGACAGTAACTTCAGTGACGTTTTTTTTTTATTAACTTTTGTAAATAAAACGATACTTTTCATGAAAAATCAGCAAATAAGCGAGAACTGATTTAAGGTTCTAATATATATATATATATATATATATATATATATATATATATATATATATATATGTGATAGTTTTAAGGACGCTCCTTTTCAGAAACATAATAATTACTTTACAGTCAAAGCATGAGGATAAAATAACAGCATCGGAAAAATAACACCCTTGAAAATGGCCAGTGAAGTGGCTGAAAGAGCTTGGAAATTCAGAAATTATGGAGTATTTTTACACTTCTTATCTCCAGCAAAAAAAGGAAACATATAACAATACTGGAAAAATTGAATAAAAAATTAATAAAATCTTCTCTGTCGGTCGTTTTTAACGAAATATGTTTAAATGAAAGATTGCCGTCCAAATATACATTGTACATACATGTCTACTTATATATGTATATGTATATATATATATATATATATATATATGCACACATGCACGCATACCCACACTCACTCACACACACTATAATACAAATACAAGTATAAAAAACAGATCAAGCAATGGATATGAACGCAGTCAGCAATGGCTATGGCAAAGTGTGTGACAAGCTCCGTTCCTGGGTGGGGAGGTTGACCTGCTTCGAATCCACGAAATGGACAGAGACTTGAAGATATCCAGTTAGTGGTAGTGACTATCTGGAAAAGTAGTGTTTTTTTGTATCGTCGAAGTGGCAATACAATACTAGATGATATGTGCTGAAGTATCTGCAGCACAATATCCGTGCCAATAGATATTTATTACAAACACTTACAAGACAGAACCATAATAATTAGAAGAAAGGAGAGGTTACATTGTTAGTCGCAGAGAGCACAGTCCGATAATAATCGTCAATGACACTAGGAATAATTTACGACCTCCCCACGTGGGCAGAAGTCCGAGGTAGATGAGGCACAATGACAATTAACGTGGGTAAAACCGAGTCCATAAGCTCGAACAAAATTCCTTGTCTGCTTTTCCCCATACAAGACAATGCCCTTCGGCGGAGCCTCATCAAGGTTCCTCTCTGTTCGAAGGCAGAGAGTCCAACAAAGTCAATCACTAACGCACGCAGTCGATCAATGACACTTTCAATTATTTACGTTCTCCCCACGTATACATAAGATCGAAGTAGATGCGGCACAAGGCCAATGACCGTGGGTATAACCGAGCTGGTAAGCTCAGACAAAAATACTCATCTGCTTCTTCCCAAACGAGACTCTACACTCTGCGGAGCCTCGTCATGGTTCCTCTCCATTCGAAGGCACAAAGTGAACGACTGACGCACGCAGTAGTTTCACTCAGACTGTCAATGACACTCTGAAAGTATCAACTACCTCCCCACATTGACATATCTCCGAGGTTGATGCGGTACACGGGCGTTCATGTAGTAACACCGAGCCTGTAAGCTCTGACAAAAATTCTTGTTTGCTTTTCCTCAGACGAGACTCTCTCCTTCTGCGGAGCCTCGTCTGCGTTCCTCTCGGCCTAAAAGCAGAGGGTCCAACAAAATTGAACGACTGACACTCTGAATTATTTACGACCTCCCTACGCAGATGCGTCACAAGGCCAATTTCTAAGCTCGCACAAAACGCTCCATCTTTGAGAGCGCCGGAGGGGTGTCAGCTGCTCTACAACAGTTTTGTTTTTAAAAGCCTGCTTCATCAAGCGGTGCTATTGTGCCCCTTGTATCCGTTGGAGTTTTCGTGGAAATAAATGAGGCATTACTGTCAGGGCGTACATGTGTCATAGTTAACTTTCGAAAGGTTTTCTCGAGTCTATAAAAGAAAAAAAGTTTTATATCTCGGAGGTTGTTAGAAGAATAATGTCCAATTTTTGAATAAACTTTTTGTGTTCCAATATATTATTACAACATTTGCACAAAAATATATAACCCATGATGATTAATATGTCTTCTTTTTTATGTCAATCGTCTTCTGAAATATGTTCTCAAATACATGACGCAGCCTAGGTATCAGTCAATTAAGTGCCATACGTGATACACGCTTGGGCGATCATGTCTAAAAAAGACATGACTGACTGGGCAGAAAGTTTTCCCGCAGTAGGTTGCCATTACTTTCTGCGGTAGACTGGTTGCCAACCAAGACTATAGAACCCAACCTGTCCTGCTATTTAACTCAAAGCTAGAGAGAGAAGCGACGGATTAATATCTCTGCGCGTAAGTGAATGCAATGAATGCAACTAGAATTCGAACTTGGCTCTCTGATTTTTCGTGTCGATATCCACAGCATTATGATGCACATTCTTTGTGTACATTGGAAAATAGTATTAGATTGTTCGGAAAATAATTTTAGAATAAACCTTTTAATTGAGTTCTAAAATAGCTTCACAAAACTAAATTACTCATTTCTTAACCATTAAAAGTTCCTTATATTTTATTTGCATGTCAATCTCTTTTCGTAATTTAACTTAAAACATCTTTAACTTGAAAGAAGAAAAGACACCTTTATTTCTTTTCCCTGAGCCCAAACTTGGTCATAATTCTTATTAAACTACCGCCAACATTAACAGGACACGGTGTGAAGCATCCACTTGTGATCGCATCGCACAGCACTGGTTTATGAAGTTCCACAGTAGGGATAGGAATCTTGAAATCAAAGTAGTAGAATATATAAGTAGGAGAATATATCCAACTGCAATTCATTATCAACATCTGAATACACTAGTCCGTCAAAACTTACGTAAAAATGTCAGAGAAATGTCTCAGGTTGTCGATTTTAGCATTTCAATAATATCGAACCATTTCAAGAAAATTGGCAAGGCGAACAAACTCGATAAGTAGATTCCACATGAATACAGTAAAAGCCAATGAGTTTGGTGGTTTGAAGTTTTTAAAAAAAAATTTTTCACTCCAAGTAACGTGGGGCCGCCATTAGTGTGCAGGGGATTACAGTGAGAGAAAAGCCTGGGTACAGGGGTGGGTATTGAATAAAAGATAAAAGACGAATAGGATTCAAGAAGATAGAAGATGGCAATTGACGTCGCATTTAAATTTTTGGAGATTGTAGCTATCAGGAAAACAAGAAAACGGAAAGGAGTTCCGCAGGCGGGAAGTACGAGAAAAGAAACTGTTCGAGTAGAAGTACGGTTAAATTTAAATATTTCAACGGCAAATGTCAATTTAGTGGCACATTTAAATACACGTAAACGGGCTACCATTGAAAAAAGCTCGTCATAGCAGTTGCTATGAAAATATTTGTAGAAAAGGTAGAGAGAAGCCACGTCGCATTGGTGAGAAAGGGACTGAAATCGAGATGCCAAGTCAGGACCGATTATATTGCAGATCCTTCTTTGGATTTTATCAGGAACATCGAGATGAATAGCAAGAGCACCCGACCAGACATGGCAGCAATATTCAATGCATGGACGAATGATAGATTTATAAATTTGCAAGATTGATTCTGACGAGAAAAATTTTCTGGCCCGACACAGAAACCCAACCGTCTTAGCAGTTAATGCAGCTAGAAATCTCTTCCGGTCAGTTGAAAAAATGAGGCCAATGAGGCACAGTGTGTTGCTCTCAAGGAGACTTGCATCAACCATGAAGATGGCAGGCAGGAAAGTATCTCAATGGTGGTTAAAGGAGAGTAGTGTAACCGATGTGTGTATCCAATGCTGCACCTGAGAAATTCGAATGATCCATTTCTTGATCGAATAGTAACTGGTGATGAGAAATGGATCCTTTATAACAATCGTAAATAAAAACGATCAGCTCAATGATTAGACCATCACGAAAGACCCAAATTCTTTCCAAAACCGAAATTTTACTAATAGAAGATTATGGTGACTCTCTGGTGACCCCCTCTCCATTGATGTTATCCATTACAACGTTCTATAATCTAACCAGAGTATCACTATCTGAAGCTTACTGCAACTGGATGAAATGCACATTCAGTTACGCAAAATGCAACCAACACTGGTTTAGCATCCAAGGCAGCGGATAACATATTTGCAGGGTCTGATCAGGTGGATGACGGAACGGGGGTTGTCAGGAGCAACAGGAGCAAACATACTAAGAGCCACAAGGGATAGGGAGACGTGGAGATCCATGATCGCCTACGTCCTGAGGGGACAGGGCACATAGAAGAAGAAGAAGAATAGCCACATAGCGAAAGTGTGGATAATTTTTTACTTAACTTCCAACTCAAAGATTCTTGATAAAATACAGAACAGAATCTGCAATGCTATTGGTTCTGACCAGGCATCTCAGCTCCAATCACTTATCCACCGCTGTAACGTAGCTTCCCTGCGCATTTTCTGTAAATACTTTCTTGGTAATTTTTCTGATGAGCTTTCCTCTTTGATACCTCAATTTATGTATTTAAACGCAGTATTAGATTGGCGGCAAGGTTTCATCATTTTACAGTTGAAATGAATGCAACTGTAACTTCTATGCTGACAGTTTCTTCTCGTTTGAGGAACTCACTTCCGGCTCCTTGTTTCTCACTTAACTGTGATCTTCAAAGTTTTATAGGCAATATCAGTCGTTATATTTTATTGTTGTCTCTCCTTCATAATGTTTTCTTTTTGTCATATTCTTTTACACTCAGTAATCGATTGTGTCTTAGTAGCTTTGTTGCTTCGTTTATGGGAAAATTATTTAAAAAAAAACTTTTATTTCCATTAATAAATTATAAAAAAAAGAGTCCCCACCACGTGTGTGCATATATCTGTGCGTACATGTATCTGTGATACACATTGTGCATGTGTGTACATGTATATTTGTACATATATTTGCATTGTGCATGTGCGTTTGTGCGTGAATTTGTGTCTGTTGAAATCTATATTTCACGAACGATTACTCGGTATTCAGTAGCCAGTCACTGGCTAACTTGTCAAGAAGAATCATCATCGCTTCATAATCGATCATCTCTCATAACCGATCAATTATTAACGAATATATGATTTTTATCGATATAAAATCGGGGTAACAAGGCGATCACCTATTTTCATTTCATCTTCTATTAACAGCTTCAAGAAAAACTCATTTGGAAAACTCGTTTAACACTTTCAGTGCCAAATTATCAGATCATTGCAAAAATTCGTTTAAGGTATTTCGACGTGGTGTAATGGTTAGCAAGCTGGTCTCGCTAAATCAGTTACGACTAACGACTACGACGAGTTGTGAGTTCCTTCCTCGCTAGGTGCCCCAGACTTTATGTTACGCGTAGAAATCAGCATAACAAATAATGTAGGGAGCTTCGACGTGGTGTAATGGTTAGTAAGTCTGTATCGTCCTATACTGATCAAGACACAGAATGAGGAAGAAGAGCTTAGAGAATTTGACACGTACAGGACATATTGAAAGCAAAAAAGACAAAGTGAAGCAACAATCTACCTACTTAACCAGTTAAGGGCACTTCGACGTGAAATAATGGTTAGTAAGCATGTCTCGATAGATCAATTACGACTGAATAGTTAGTTCGATCCTCACTGGGTGCTCCACACTTTCGGCTATTGTTTCACATTTATGACGCTTAGAAAATCACTATGCATTTATACCGTTACTCTTATCAAAGTTTCATAAAAGAACCTGTCTGAAACAAAGACAAATAGCCAACTTGCCTAGCATCATTCGACAAATGAATACGTCTTCCCATTAGGTTCCATGAATGATGGTAAATTGATATCATAAAGGTCGTTTGTTCACTCAAGATTGCAAAAATTCGTTCTCGATTTTTCGATTTTGTTTTGGTGCCGATTTCTGGTGTATTCGAGATTAAAACAGATCAGTTGCGAGTCAGGCTTTGTTGAATGTTGAGTTTTCCTTCACAAATGAATGTCGTAAAGATGGAGGATGAACAGTCGCACTTCCGTCATTTCGGAAAGGAATAAGCATCGAAACTGCGACAAAACAAACATTCAGAAGGATTTTTTGGATCGTGCTTCAGCTCAAATTTTGTTTGGAAGATTTCTTCAGTGGGATTTCAACCTAAAAAATCAACCATGCTCTGGGCGATCTTTCGACATCAGTGAAGACGTTCTACTTGACATTAGGCAGAATAAACAAGATTTTGACGGAAGAGATTGCTAAGAGTTTGAAAACCGATATCTTAACTGCCTTTCACCATTTGAAGAGACTTTTGGCAAATCGTACATCTGTTATTTTCTACCACGACAACACAAGGCTGCATGTTGCAAAAGAGACCTTGCAGAAACTTAAAGAGTTGAGACGAGAAACCCTCCCGTAGCGTAGTCTCCAAACTCGACAAAACGATTTTCAGCCTTCTTTCAACAAAAAAACATACCCCCCCCCCCAATAAAATATCCCCCCAAAAACAATGGCATCAAAAAGCTTGGAGAACGATGGGAAAGTTATTGAAAATATTGGAGACGATGCACTTGACAAATAAATGCTTTTTTGTGAGTATGTATAACTTAGTTTTTAACTTGAAATCGGGCACGGCCTTTTGCAATAATTTAATATTTTTTTTTACTGATGGTTGTAATATAATAAGAACATTAAATTGCTCAAAGCAGTGTGTGGAGGACAAAATGAAGTCAAGGCGTGAAATTCAAGAAAGAGACTTTACATAATTGAAGTCCGTTGGCGCTTAACGGGTGAAGTAGCGAAAATGTTAATCAATGTCTTTTGGCGCTGAACATGTAAAGAACTTTAGATTTTGTTGAGCAGACGCCATCAAATTCTTCTTCCATCTATAAGCCATATCCTTTTAAGACGTTGGCGATCATGGCTCTCCACAACCTTTTATCCCTTGTTAGCTTTAGCAGTGTTTTTTCTTTGCTAAACCTCCCGCTCCTCGTTACACCATTCACCCATTAAAACAAACCCGTCAGGTAGGTGGCTTGTTGCCTTCCCTTATCTTTTTTTGCCTTCGATATGTTCTGTGAGCGTTAAGTTTTCCAAACCGTTCTTCTTTATTCTGTGTCCAAGAAATTTCAGTAGCCATTGATTCCGAGTATAACTGTTCTTTTTGTTACTATTACAACAATTTAAATATCTGTGAAGTTTTTGTAAAACAAAGTACTAAAACACATGAAAAATTCATTAGAAACAAAGAAAAGAGTGCCTTTGTGATATGCATATTCTTATATGGCATTGAATACCCTACAGATTCTCCACAGATGAATAGGAAACTGGAGACAATAGAAATGTGGTTCTATAGAAGGAGAATATGGAGAATCTCACGGATAAAGAGAGTAAGCAACGAAGATTATTTAACAAAATTATGCTAGTGGGTGGCTTCGACTTTGAAAATAATTAAACTTTTATTTACGTTTATAAGGCGACCTTTAGATAAGAAGAGATAAAAAATGTAGCAACTTTTCATGAATTTATCCTATACCTGTAGTATAAGTCAGTCAGTCAGTTAAGTGCCATGCGCGATACACGCTTGGGCGATCATGTCTCGAAAGAGACATGACTGACTGGGCAGAAGATTATCCCGCAGTAGGTTGCCATTGCTTATCTGCGGTAGACTGGTTGCCGACCAAGGCTATAGACCCTAATCAGTCCTGTTATTTGTCTCATAGCTAACGGGGGAATAGATGTATTATATTATTAATTAGTAATTAGTGGGAGATCAGTTTATTACTTCATAACAATATAAAACCGATCCCCCACTTTACGACCACTAGAAGTTAAAATTATGTTTCCAACTATTATATTCAGTCAGTCAGTTAAGTGCCATGCGCGATACACGCTTGGGCGATCATGTCTCGAAAGAGATATGACTGACTGGGCAGAAGATTATCCCGCAGTAGGTTGCCATTGCTTTCTGCGGTAGACTGGTTGCCGACCAAGGCTATAGAACCCAATCTGTCCTATTATTTAACCCATAACTGGAAGGAAGAGACGGATTAATACCTTTCCCAAGGGTATTTGCGCGTAAGTGAATGTAATGAATTCAAGTGGAATTCGAACTCGGTTCTCCGATTTCTCGTTCCGAGCCGATATCCACTGCTCCACAAAGCACATCCGTAGTATAAGACGACTGCTTATTGATTATATAAAGATGGAGTTATTTGAAATGTTCTTACTTAATGTATACCTAGAAATTAAACAAAAAAACAAAACAAAACGAAATGACCAAACCTATTCAATATCGTATTTTTTCTACGCACGTGATCTCTTACGATTCCTGATTCTTCTTCTTTCTCTTCTTTTCCTATAACTAAACAGTTTACAAACAGCTTGGTGTACTAATGGTCATTTACTTATACTTAATCTACAATCACAAAATGCCGCTAATAACAGTATGATAATGTACGATAATAGTACCTTCCGTTGCTATGAATGTGTAGCGAACAAAACAAGATCTAGATTTAAAATCTTTTTCGAATTTACAAAATCTTGATTAGCACACACGCAAAAACAAATCTAAAACAAAACTCGTGAAATTTCACACCTCGATGCGAAATGTTTTTTCGGCCAATAGAAAACTAACAAACATCTAAAAACAAAATTCAAATAATCTTTAATTATAAGAAACAAATTATTTTACGGACCCTTTTCTTGAGCCGACGCGAAGTTTGTTCGTCGTCCTATGGAAGGCCAAAATTACATCCGGGAGTGAATTCCCAAATTACTTTTTTTGAGCCCCACAAACGAAATAAAAGACGGAGCAAATCCGACTGTCGCCAGAAAGAAGATAACGAGCGTAATTAACACGTGCCTTGACAAAGGTCAAGCGAACATCATTATTATTACCCCCCCTCTCTCTCTCATCTCTCATCTCTCACCTTCTTCCTTTTCATCGTTCCCTCGTTTGCCTTTTCTTATACTTGATAACCTTTAAGATTGAGCGAATACTTCAAAGACACACATTACCCAAATATAATGCTCATACAAACATACATACGTACGTTCCTGCCTACATTCACACAAGTTACTACTACGAACTCTTGATACCCTTAACTTCTTAATACTGTTTCGCATTGAACATTAACACCTACCAATTCATTCTTTTCTATTAATAAATTTCTATTTAAACATCCAAAAGGTATACTTTTATTCTTCCACAAATCCACCTGCTGATAACCTTCTGATAATTCTGGATAAAACCTGTAAGTTGTAGGAAGTTTGTTTATGTTTCACACAAGGCCAATTAAAAAAAAAAGCATCAACCATATCCCTACTTCTACAAACGCAATCATAACTCGATGTTTACATTTTCTCCGCTGAGCTTGCATGGATACAAGTCGAATTCATTGATGTGGAATAATTCTTCAAATAGGAAATTTATTAAGAAAACATGCAAATAATATATAAGAAATGTTTTTATTACTTTTATTATCAGGTTATTTGATAATGCGAAACTTTTCAGGTACATTATTGGTTATCGCATCTCGGGCGCAGTTAACCTACCGACAAACATCACCCAGAATTTAAAGTTTCTTTTTTAGAATGACCCCCTGTTTTTAAGGGTGATTTTAAGGATTTAAAGATCGTCTTATGCACGGAAGTATGCGGTAACTGGTAAAGTAGCGAAAATGTCGTTTCGCGTTGAACATGTTAAGAACTTTAGATTTTCTCTGCATTTCGTCCAAACGGACGTCATCAGATTATTTTTCTTTATAGGAGATCAAGTCTAAGCCGGTGGCATAAACTTGGCTTGGCGAACTCAACCTTAGAGAAATCAATAAATACCAAATTTTCAGGCTTTGAAAGAAGATAATTATTAAGGCTGAATCTTTATCCCACATGTGACTAATAACATTTCCCGTGGGAGTTCTTTCGCATTCTTCTAGTGAGAATCTGCTATTTTAAGGGCTGCATTTACTGCATTTAGAAATCGTTCTTGTCAACGGAAATAACGCCAGGAGCTGACATAATGATTTGTCAGACTCTAATCCAAGGCTTTGATAATCGATCTATTCAACGGCTTCGAAGAACGTAATGCCGGAAACCTATCACGTTTATTAACAGATTTCAAAAGGACAAGCAAAGTTTGCTGATTCTGAGTTTCTCACCAATTGGCACTGTTATACTCGACAGTCTGTGGGGATGGCAGAGGAAATGACATTTCTCTTTCCTGTTTGCATTTTTGCAATGTCAATCGCTATCTACTGTCTTCCTGATTACGCTTCTTTTGTTATCGCACCTTAGTAATGTTTCTGTTTCAAATTCTTGGTTTGATTTGGTTTATTTTGTTTTACGACATATCAACATCAATGGGTTATTTAATGACGACAAGATGTTTACAATAGGTTCGTAAGAATAGAATATGTATTCTTTGTAAGAAATCAATTTGTTGATTAGGTTTTATTGACGTATTTTTATAAAGAGGGTTTTCTCGAGATTCAGATGTATTGCTCGTATGCATTATTCTTTTCAAAATACTATTTTATGTTGGTAATATTTTTTTCTTCAAAAATGTATTGATGAGAGTATTTTTTTTGTTTTAAATCTATTGTTGATATATTTTTTTTCTTTCAAAAATGTATTGCTGGTAATATAATTTTTTCAAAAATGTATTGCTGTCATTATTTTACCTTCAGAAATGTATTACTTGTTTCTTCTCTAAAAAAGTATTGCTGTAATTTTTACTATAAAAATCTATTTTTATACTTTCATAGTGTATTGTCCCCAGTTTCAGGGTTAAGTATTTGCCCATAGCTGAAACCTCGGGTCAAGGTGGATCTGGGAACAACAGCAGATAAGATGTGGTTTCACCCTCCGCTAAACCTTCCAATCAGAGGTCTTGCTCCCGGATGCAGTTTATTGTCATACCCAGGACGCCTCATTGTTGAACGGGTGTTACCCCTCTGCAGAGGTGCAGTCGGCGTGTTCTGATGTTCCAGCCCACAGGGCGATTTTTAATTCTTCGACAATCACTAACCCCTTGTGGCTTGACTGCCTTGCTTGGGGAAAAATAACAACAACGAAAAAAAAAAAAAAAAAAAACGAAAAATAACAAAAAAAAAAACGAAAAATAACGAAAAAAAATGGAAAGTTGTGTTTACGATAAAATCATTATTGGCTAATTTAAATAAGATATTCATATATTTCGGTAATGTAACATGTCATAATTTTTTACAAAATCATTTCATCCCAAATATGGCAAAAGGACACTAAGATGCAGGGAGTTCTTCTGTAAGTGCCGTGTCTCCTCAGTACGTAGGCGATAATGACTCTCTACAATTTCCTGTCCCTTGTAACTTAATAAATTTTTGTCTTTCTGTTATTTCTCTTAAACCCGGTTCTATCATCCATTTACTCAAGCTTACTAAGTATGTTAAGCGTTGTTTCTCTCTCACTCGCATTCAATCTGTCCTGTGGGTATCAGATTTTCCAATCCCTCTTTCCTCATGTGCCCTAGAAATTTCAACCGTCTCTTCCCGATGTTAAGTATAAGTTTCATTTTTGTTTCCATTTTCTCTAACAATTTGTCGTTGCTCACGTATTTGATTCATGGATGGTATGCTAAGCATCCTTACGTAGAATCACATTCACTGTAATACAGGAGGAAAAATATCACGTAACACTTCAGTAATTATAATTGTCAAGGGAGCCCTGAATGCCAAATAGACAACTAGGATGAGGAAATAGTTGGCAAATATGGACTAGGACCTCATAATAAACGCGTAGAAAAATGGGTCCAATGGTGTTCGGCGTATGACCAGGTAGTATCCAACGCCTAGTTTCAAGAACACCGAAGATGTATTGGCCATGGAGAAGCCCAGCAGAGAAACAAAAAAGAATCGACTACATAATTCTCAACAAGAGAATCAGGAATGCAGTTTTGCAATGTAAAACATATCCAAGAGATGACCGTGGGAGTGATCACATTCCAATGTTATATAAACTTAGAGTGCAGGGGGATACTGAGCGTGAAATAATATAAAGAAATAGAAAAACATTATTAAGAAACGAGAACGATAGTGTTGAATGACCCCAATTATTTTCAGTGTGTCAGAGAGTTGAAAGCACCAGATATCTGACATAGGGAAATGGTTAGCAGTCGCATTTGGCATTCCATTGACTAGAGAATTCGATTTTAATTGCTGATTGTAGTTAGGGACCAGGCGAAGGGAAATAACTATTACAACCAGCCCCGTGATTGGTGATTTTCTATGATGCACCCGATGAGAATTGAACTCACTATGTAATTGTAATGATTCTATTGAGACAAGCTTGCTAGCCATTACACTTTGTTGAGATCAGCCACGTGACAAGAGTTGTAATAGTGACACATTTACCATCAGTACCAATGATCGGTGTTCAAACCTAATTAAAAGATAGACGTTATTTTCCTCCCAATTTGACGGAGCATATTCTTTTAAAAGCATATTTCTCTTAATTTGCCTCGTGCTGAATTAATGTTTCAGAAACGTTAACACAGCGGTCCCTCCTTATCTGCGATTCTTTTACAGTTTCACTTATCCGCGGTCAAATGCACTGAATGAACAGTTCATTTTTATTCATTTATTTTTCATAATCATTTCACCCCAAGAAAAGCAGGATCGCCACTGGTTGGCAGGGGTTACAGTGATAGAAAAAAGAATAGAGTACAGGGGATATAGAAGAAGATAAGATGTAGATAGGATTTAGTTGCATTTAAACTTTTGAAGAGAATATGTCACTAATTTTGGTATCGATTTTCAAAGTTTGGGGATATGGATCATGTACTGGTTTATGAAAGACAAAACATTAAAAATATTTAGTAAACAATTTATAACCAATTAAAACAAGAAGCAAAGATTTGATAAAATTTGATTTTCTTGTCAAAAATGTAATGCTCAGAGCAAAACGAATGCTAAGGCAAGATTCTACTGAAGAATATTTTAAGAAATAATGAAAGCTAATCGCTCCAACGCATTTTCAGAGTACAACCTGAATGCTGGCAATAAAAATAATGAAATGATTTTTTCTATTCACTACGAGCTTAAAAGCCCTATTTCTGTGCGAACTTTTTAAGCTAGCTCTCGTGTAGGGCTAATTGGACATCCGGCCTTAAGGGACCTCTGGTCCGAAAACAGTAATGATAATTTTAAAGAAAAAACCTTAAATTCATCAATTCTCACCATTGAACTTCAAAACCTTACTTTCACTTTGATTCAGGAAATGAGTCCAATTCCTGTCAAAAACCAATTTGGGCTAAAACTCTGTTTAGGCCCGAAATTTCAATTCAATCTAAAAATTGAGGTTTTCAAATCTCAAACACCTTTGAACTTCACTTGTGTTGAGTTCTTTAAATCACAAACTTTTCAGAACTTCAAAACCTAATGTAACGAAACTTTTAACTCTGATTTCTTGGCAATTTGAAGAAATAAAATTGATTTCCACAACGCACAAAGTTTTGAAAATAATTTAAACTGAATTTAAAACAAATATTTTTCAATTCACAAAATTTTTATGTTGCCGTAAACACAATATAAGTTAAAAACTAAAAAAACAAATTAAATTTATTTCAGTTATTTTAAAGTTTGAATTTTTAACGGTTATTGTCATCCCTATGTAATTTTGTGTATAACACGATTTGACTATAATGCAGCAGTCATCCCCATGTAAATTTGTATTTAACACGATTTTAGTTATAATACGACTGCAATCTCCATGTAATTTTGTTTATTACACGAGTTGAGTATAATACAACAGTAGCCATCCCTATGTAAATGTTTATGAAAGTTATAGTATATACCATATAATCCATTAAAATGTTAATGGCATCCATATATTTCCCTAAAATATTTATTTTTTTTAATATTAAATAATTTGGTTCACTGTTTTATACTCAACAGTTTTTCTCTCTCGATTCTGTTACATATTTTTAAATGTACCATTTGCCCATGCTTTAAATATTACTGCCACATAAGGCCCCTGCTCCTTTTATATATTTAGAGATTCTAGATAAAATCCAAAAAAGAATATGCAATATTATTGGTCCTGACCTGGCATCTTACCTTCAGTCACTTTCCCACTGCCGTAATGTAGCCTCTCTGTGTTTTTTTTAAAGAAATACTTTCGCGGTAATGGACTTTAATTTAATCGCAGTACTAGATTGGCGGCAAGGTCTCATCAGTTCACAGTTGAATTTCGCGTATTTCTCGTTCCATGTTTTCCAGTCAACTTTGATCTTCAATTTAAATTTAATAAGAATCGTCATCTACTGTCTTCTTGATAACTCGTCTATTGGTCTCAATCCTTAATAATGCTTTTTTTTATTCTTTCACATACCGTAAACCCTTGTAGCTTAGTGGCTTTACTCCTTTGCACGGTGTGATGTGATTTAATAAAAATAGAAATAAACCGGGTATTTAACCATTGTTTACTTCTCCTTCTTTCCGTTACAAAACTCATTTTCGAATTTTAGGATCAATGTGCTTCGTTCTGCCATTAACGTTATCAAAACGTGGCAGATCATATGTATTCCTTCTATTAATCTTGTTTATCAATTTCGGTGGATTTCCTGTCTTTGTGACAAAAGACGTTCAAGAAGAAATATTACCATCATAACAAATATATTTAGTAAACAACTGTTATCAACACCTGCCTTCTTTGTGTTTCATTATCCATTGTGCTAATGGAATGTATTTGCAATCTTGCAAGAGGTTTTGTAAGCTTAGTAAACATTTCTGAAAACGCGTTCTTCTGTATAATACGAAATACCAATATTTTGCTTTTATTTTTCATTCAAAATCTCGTATTATCCATGAGAAAATACTGTAAATAAACAAACAAGTACATAATTAAATAATAACTTCAAAAAATCTCCAGAAACACCTTGATATCGCACCCAGCATGACTACATTTCTTAGGCTGAGCAAATATTCCGTGGAAAGTGTTTGCAGTTTGATTTCTTAGGACTTGAGAGAGAGTCACATATAATGATTTCTGATCATTTGTCTTTGAAATCATGACCATACAAATTTCAGTAATAATAATAGAGAAGAACGATGTTTAAAAAAGAAAAAGAAAAAAAAATCAGTGATTGAGAATGTTCAATATTTCAACAAAATGTCTGTCTTTTTTGTTGAAAATATATTGTGACATCATCGGAGCTTGCAGAACATTCTATTACAAATGACTGTATTTTTTGCCAAACATCTTCAGGTGCATGTTCTGAAAAAAAATATTCAGAATTTACTACCTATTAACTCTTAAAACGCATGAGGATAGTTTTGTAAGCAAAATACTATCTTCCCGGCTCGAGGGGAATTAACAGAATGACAGGAGATTTCCATAATATTCGTACTAATTGTTTGATTAATCCCACTTGTAAATGACCAACTAACGAAAACTTCCAAGATTAACAAGATCACTATCATATTAAGGATATTTCAGTTTCATGCCTTCACACTTTTTTTTATTTGTAATACAAGCAACGTTTGTACAAAGACATATTTTTGTACGTGTTGCGTCTTAAAATAACTTATTCAGTATTGCATATTTGCTTTTGATGTTAATGGTTTTCTCTAGTATTTTTTTTACCAGATCTTATATTGCAATTTTTGACACTAATTATTTTCTCTGGCACTCTGTATTGTGTTCATCTCTATGCCTGGTCGGCTTAGAAGATTTTTGAAGCCTAGCATATGTGCTGACTCCTTAAGTTTACATAGTTTTCAGTGGCGTTCTCTATCAAAAATACTGGAGAAATCCATTAACATAAAATAATTGCAATATGAACTCTGATAAAAAAGGATTACTGGACATTAGGTTTACAAGTTCCAAAAATTCAGTTGTTCTTGCCCAGTGGATATAGACGTTGGTTAGTTCCTGTGACTTGACCCAAAGAGTTGTGAGTTCAATACCAACAGTGGTGAACAAGTAACTTGAAGGGTTACAGAGTGATAACTCATGACTACTCAAGGGATTAGAATGATATACTCGAATGATTGAAATAAATCGAAATTCCTAGCACCTGAAGAAGGGTGCTAGGGATTTGTACGGCTGAAACGTCGTGCAAATAGCAGCAAAGATGAAGACAATAATGTAAATACTGTTTTCTCTTTGTTTGAAGGTTGAGGCAAACCAGTGAGTCACGTCGAGATACTTAGACCCCCCCCCAATCAGAGATCGTATGAACAGACTTGATTATTGAAGGTATTTCTAACTAGGCTCCATTTACAATGTTATATGTTATTTTTAGCTTTCACCTCTCAATTGGCTGTGATGCATGCGACTGCTATACTCTTATCAAACTAGTTCTCATGATGAGTATTATAGAGTTTCGTATATTTGTAGCAGAGTGTCACTTGGTTGGCTTTTTATTCTTATAAATCATTTTTCACCGATATAGATGATGAATGTATAATTTTTAATTATAGCAGAATTCTATTTATAAAGTTAACTGAGTTCTTGTATCTCTTCAGTGCCTAGGTGAACATGGTTCTCCACATTTTCCTCTTCTTTGTAGCTTCTAATAAATTTTGTCTTTATGTTATTTCTTCTAACCTTGTTCCGCCACCCATTTACTCTAGTTCACTTCTACGTTCTCTGTTCCTTTCGCTGTCAGCCTGTCCTGTGAGTATAAAATTTCCAAACACCTTTTCCTCATTATGTGCACCAGAAAATTAAACTGTCTTTTACTGATGCTTAGCCTCAGTGACCCTTTTAGTTTACCCTGTCGCTAGAACTTCAAACAACCAAAAAGTCGTGAGTTCAATATCTGACGACAAAAACTTGGAGGGTTGAGTTACTAAAGGTAATTAACTGAGATATCCAGAAAAGGCATGACACGTGGAACTAGAACAATATATCTCTGTGGACTAAATAAAGAGTTTGGTTCGTAATTTTAGTGCATATCACCTGAAGAAGGCTGGAGCATACAACGGCCGAAATGTCGTGAATATGGCAATAAAGATGAGAACAACAGTTCGAACGATGTAAATAGTTACAATAACTCATTTAAGAAATATACGATAGCAACATTTCTAGGATATTAATATAGATAAGGAAGTAAAAAAGAAAACATGTGCCTCCTGTAGTGCTAAAATAGGCTAGTTACTTGAAATAAAACCGTTTTAAAAAGACAGTGCTTCTAAATTACTCGTCAACTGAGGCTGATGATAAAGAATGGTTTTGTTAGGTCGAGTATAACATTTTTTCTCAGTGTACAGAATGAAGATCGAACTTAAGATGATTTTCAAGACAAACACGCCATTCATTTCCTGACGAAGAAAATGATTGGTACAATACTGATTCAGTCAGTAATCGACAAGTTATCGCCTGAGACGCAATCAGAAGACGCTATTATCGACAGCATTGCCATGCCATTCTTTCACTTTATTGACAGACTATCAAAGGTTTTAAAGATATAGCCAAGGGTCCGATGACTGATAATTAAAATTAATTAGTCAACGGACGAGTCGTTTTAATTTAACGCTCTTTGCTTGGAACTGAAAAAGTTTGAGAAAGGGAACATGACCTCAAGTAGAGTTCTCATTTTCCTTCTCGAATTAATTGAATCTCAACGATCACGTGTTTGAGGTTTTGTCTTAAAGACCTGGTTAGTTGGCCTACAATTTCATTCTTCATTTTCAAAATGAAGAATGAAATTGTAGGCCTTTTTTTTTATTAACTTTGGCATTTGGGTAATTGTAATTTTTAAATTTCTCTTTTATAGTACGTTTCGTAATATCATTGATAAAAGTTATAAGTGATAATGTCATTTTGGGGTTACGGAACTGAATGATCCAGTTCCACACGCGTAAGAAGAGTTAGAACATATTTCTTACTGGACACTCCGACTGAAGTTTCACTGTTAAATGATGCAAGTTCGAGTTGTAATCGAGGTTGTTTCTTTGTTTCGAATTACTTTAATTTAATCTAAAGGCAAAGAATAAACTGAAAAGAAAGCAATAAAGAAAAGTTAAAAAAGCCTGAATAAAATAAAATAAATAAATGAAAAATAAATAAAATAAAATAAATAAATAAATAAATAAATAAATAAAAATAAATGAAAGGAATAAAAAAAGACTAAATAAAATACGAAATAATTCATTCCGATATTACAAAAATTCTTTTTCCTCAAATCGAAAATTCTTTTTCTTCAAATTGAAAATTCTTTTTCCTCAAACCGAAAGTTCAAATAGAAGCAGTTGTTTGTAAAAGTTTTCGATCGTGCGTTTCTTTTATGTTTTTTAATGATTAGTTTAAAATTTTTCTTTTTCTTCTTATTTCTTCATATTTTCTTCTTTGTTGTTTTTCTTTCTTCTTTGTTGTTGTTTTTCTTTCTTCTTTGTTGTTGTTGTTCTTTGTTCTTTTTACTTCTTTCTTCGTCTTCTTTTTTCGTTATTTTTCTTTCTTTCTTTCTTTCTTTCTTTCTCCTAGTTTTTCTTCGTTCTTCTGTATTCTTCTGTATTCATCGTCATCTTTTTTTATTTTTTCTTCTTTCTTCTTCTTGTTCTTGGTCTTCTTCCTTCTTTTTTTACTTCCTTATTCTTTCTTTCTTTCTTTCTTTTTCATTCAGGACGTAGGCGATCATAGCTCTCCACAATTTCCTGTCCTTTGTCGCTTTTATTCCGCCATTCTTTATGCGTTCTTTTTCTCTGTCCCTTTTTTGTTTTCAGTCTGACCTTTGAGTGTCAAATTTTCCAAACCCTCTTTTCTCATTATGTGCTGAAGAAATTTCAGCTTCCTCTTCCTGATGCTAAGTATAAGTGTTCTTTTTGTCCCCATTTTCTCTAAAATTTCGTCGTTGCTCACATGTTTGATCCATCGTATTCTCAGTATCCTTCTGTAGACCAACATTTCTATTGCTTCAAGTCTCTTTTTCATCTGTGAGGAGACTGTCCAATATTTAATGCCATATAAGAGGACTGATACTACATAACAGTCACGTCTTCATTTCCTCAATTAGTTTTTGTAATACAGTTGAATACTTGAAATGATAATAAATACGAGAGAGATGCCAATGTTATTTGAGAATGTTTATCTACACAACTGTAACAGATTTTAATAGGTGAATTGATAATAAATAAGAGAAAAGATCATTATTTTATCTTATTAAATTGATAATGATTAAGCGAGAATTAATGTCATTATTTATATACTATCAGAAATAATGTCTAATATAATGCAGTTCTGAGAAGAGGAGGAATGAAAAAGGAAAAAGCCATAGCCAATAGAGTGTAATAATAAAAGTCGAAAGCACATGAAAGATTTATCTGGGGAGTCGAGTAATAGTTCTCTTGCAATTGGAAGATTATCGTTGATGTAAACGCCAAGATTTTAATTTGATTGTTTAACGCATATCATGTCATATATATATACTCCAAGCTACTCGGATTTCAACTGTTAGGTATCGTCAGGCACAGGTGGGAAAATTCCAAAAGTTAACCCCCCCCCCCCCAATACATCAATACCAGAAGAGTGGAAGAAAAGGCAGAGGAGGAGATGGAAGAGGAGGAGGAGGAGGAGGAGGAGGAGGAGAGAGAGAGAGAGAGAGAGAGAGAGAGAGAGAGAGAGAGGTGGGGAGGTGGGGGGAGGTGAGAAAAAACACACTGGAGGCAAAAACGGAACTCGTTTTCTTTCCAAAGACGAGGAGGAGAGTGACGAAAAATAGAAACTTATCTTACCGATTTTGATTTTTACTGGTAGTTTTTACTTGCCACAATTAAGAACCAAAATTGATAAGATGTTCTTCAAAATCCTGGACAAGCTTTTTTTCAGTAAATTCAGAGTTAGCTAAAGTATTCAATAAAAATAATATAAAACTAAGTTACAGCTGCTCTAGAAATCTAGAAAGGATTGTGATATCTAATAATGTCAGAACATTGGCTCTGGAAGGAGGAGACAGAACCGGAAGAACATGTAATTTTAGGAATAGGAAAGATTGTACTTTAAATGGCAAGTGTTGTCTTGAAGGAATTGTTTACAAAGCTGAGGTCAGTGACGAACGTGGTGATTTCAAGAAAGTATGCATCGTCTGTACCGAGGGGTTATTTAAAAAGCGCTTTCACAGCGATACTTCTTCATTCAGGTTGGAGAGCCATAGAAGTGATACAAGGCTGACGGACTGTGTATGGAGGCATGAAGGATTTTATGGTAGAAACCCGTATGTAAAGTGGAACATATTAAGAAAAGTGAAAGCCGAAAAGAATCGTGGAGATATTTGTTGCAGGCTGTACCAAAAACAGAAATTGGCCATAATAACATACAAAGGCGATTTGCTAAATGGGTGTAACGAAGTAATGACAAAGTGTAGACATCTTAAAAATAAATTCCTGGGTGCATACGAACCCGGGTGAGTTTCTATTTTTCGTCACTCCCCTCCCCTCTTTGGAAAGAAAACGAGTTCTGTATTCACCTCCAGTGTATTTTTTCTTACTTCTTTCTTTTTCTCCTCCTCCGTCTTTCCTTCCACTCTTCCGGTGCTGGTGCGTTTTAGGGGGTAACTTTTTGGAATTTCCCCACCTGTGCCTGACGATACTTAACGGTTGAAACCTGAGTTTGTGTCTATTCCTAATTTAGTGAGTATATTTTTTTTTCTCTGTAAAGAATTCTGTTCTTTTGTAATTAGGGTGGCATTTGTAATATCAAGGTTATGGCCAATTTTGTTCCTGTGCATTACCAAGTTTGAATGGTTGTCTAAACGTAGATCACGTGGTGTCTCTCCGACATAAAAACTTTAAAATTGCAAGTAATGTATTTCATATTCAAATGCCAGTACTTATCAAATAAATTTGGGCATCATAAAAGCTTGTCTCGATGGTACCTTTTACAAGTAGGTAATGAGTTCGATCCTCACTGTGTACCCCATGCTTTTGACCTTGTGGCACTTAGAAAATAAATGCTTATGAAATAAATCGATTTCTTATTTGTTCTTTATCTTATCATTCTGTCGAATTCCAATCCATATTTAATACGCATGCACGCACGCATTTGAATGTCTGTTAAAAATTCGAATTAAATTATAAACAAAATAAATTCTCCATGCAGTGCATTATAACTCATATATTTCAACCATTGACCTCAACAAATATGTAAAACATTCAATATACCTTTTTTTTTTTAATCATATCACCCTGAACAAGGCAGTAACGCCACTGAAGCGCAGGGGGCTACGTAGGAGTGAAAAGATTGGCAAAGAGAAAGCTGGAAACCACATCCTAAACAGGGAACAAGGGATGAGCCTCTTCACCTGTTCAAAAGACGTGGGTGGAGTGTGAACCGGGCGATAGTTTAGTCTATCTACTCCAATTGAAAAAAGAAAAGAAAAGAGTGAAAAGATTGGAAAAGAGAAAGCCGGAAACCGCATCCTAAACAAGGAACAAGGGATGAGCCTCTTCACCTGTTCAATAGACGTGGGTGGAGTGTGAACCGGGCGATAGTTTAATCTATCTACTCCAATTGAAAAAAAAAAAAAAAAAGAGAAAAGAGTGAAAAAATTGGAAAAGAGAAAGCCGGAAACCACATCCTAAACAAGGAACAAGGAACAAGGGATAGAAAATTAAAAATTCCTTGTCTTCATAATTAAAAATATTAACCAGTTTATCAAATCTAAACTTAAGCCCACTAATGTACATGAATTAACCTGCCTAGTACAAGACTGCTTCGCTATTTACTAGCCTTCCCACGCAAGGCCAGATGTGACACATGGTCATATTATAGTGGGTATTCCCGGCCATATAGCCGGGCCAAAAATGTTTGTCTATTATTACCGAGTCGTGGTTCTACCCTTCGGCGGAACCACGACTGGGTTAGTGCTCTCTGCTCGGAAGCAGAGAGCGCCCTCTACCCGAAGGAAGAGAGCTGACAGTGTTATAGAGCAATCATCCTAAGACGGCGGCTTCTGCTTCTCTTGTCATAAGCCGATTACCTAAATTAAATTTATGTCAACGACAATCAGTAGAAGGATGACAAACCACTTAATTGATTTCAGTCACATGAAAGCATCTAGACACTCACATAAAATTGCCTGCCCCATTGGGAAAAGTCTTGCTGATAACACCATCATTCTAAAGAAATCTAATTGTCGACGATGACTTAAGATTGATTGAAAGTCTTTATGTTTGGGGTCTTCCACAAGACCCCAAACATATAAAACTCTTTTATTGCAACCAGATGTGCGATAACTACAAACAGGATGATAAAATCATAAAATATTTAATTCGTACTAATATATCTCCAGTTGATCCTAATAAAAAATTAAAATTAATAATATAAAAGATACAATACTACTAATTTAATTATCCGTAATAACTCCTCCCCACTAATTGATGTATTATGAAAAACCAGCATTATATATCAATTCAAATGTTCCTTGGGAGAATGCATCTTCGACAAAAAAAAAAAAAAAGAACCAAAAAAAAAAAACAAACAAACAAACAAAAAACATATGTATTTACAATTACATTAACAAGACATCTTACATTACAAATGTCTGATCATTCGTCCATTTCTAGGCATCTGCAACAACATTTCTGTCTACATAATGATCGACAACACAACTATCCTACACAAAGAAAAGTACAGATTCTCGAGGCAATATTCATGAAAAAACTTAAGTCGTCAATTAATAGAACCAGCTATGAATACTGTAGTAATATTCTAAACTGTTTATAAAAAGAATAATTTTCATGTTTTAACACGTGCATGACATACAACTTAAAGAATTCCATTTTGGATAATTTTCACGTTATAATGAACGTTAATACATCTTTCAATTATAATACGCAATAAATAGGCTTGGAATTAGAAATCGTAGAGCCGAGTTTCAATTTCAGTCTGGTTCGTTATATTCACTTACGTGCAAATACCATTTGAAAAGGCACGAATCAGCCTCTTCTATCCCCAACTATGGGTTAACTAGTGGGACTTGTATCATTAAACCATTATTATCCCCCCACCAAAAAACCCAAAAACACTCATACAATTTTAAAATATTTTATGGCTTTAAATAGCCACCAAAGGTTTGATAAACCGTAAAAAATAATAAATCCTGACTATAGAAAATTATTGATACGAATTTTGCTCACCAAAATAAAACTTTCTTATTGCTCACTGGAATAAAACATTCTTTCTTTGTTGGTTTGGGATTACATTTGCTTACGAAGACAAATGAATGATTTGTTTGAATTCATAAACAAGAACTAAGACATGCGCACAATCCGTTTCGTCACGCAAAAGTTGTAATTTAATCAGACTACGCGATGTCCAGTTGGAAACAGAAAAACATTGACTTTTAAAGAATTTGTCGTGTTTGCTTTTTTTTCATCAATAATGAAATCTTTTACAACAGAAAGAAGACGAGACGAGAAGGCAAAATTTTGTTACTGGTCGGATGGAGATAATTTTACCAGATAATTTTACCAGATATATGTATTACATTGGCACCCGTTCGTCTCGAGAGACAATAGTGTAGCTGGGAGCGCCTCAGGTCTTACCGAAGGCTACGTAGTTCTTGTGATACTCATACGCCAATATGTCCTTCTCGGCGGAAGGAAATGATAAACTTATATAGTGTTGTATCGGCATAGCTGTAGGGGGTTACAGTATGATGACCCAGTACACAGTCTAACTTTCCCAGGGGTTCTAATCCGGATTTATATCCGGGTTACTCCTCAGCTTTCTCTCAAGGATACTCACAAGGGAGGTTGAATTCAAAATGTCTTTTTCCTTAAACTGACTATTAACCCAAGCAAGAAAGACCAAGTTGCTCGTCTATTTAATCCATAGATAAACGAAGATGGATTCATGCTTTTTTGCAAGAGTAATAATGCAATACACACACACACACACACACACACACACACACACACACACACACACACATATATAATTTCTTATTCTATATACATATGTTAACGTGTGAGGATATATATATATATATATATATATATATATATATATATATATATATTCAAATACTTTAATCCAAGCGGAAAAAGCAGGAAGGTAAATTCCAAAAACCCGATCCCAATTAATATTAAAATTTTATTTTAATATTAAAAAATGATACATGAAGAGAGCTCCATGTAATAAAATATTACAGAGCAAATATAAATTAAATAGGAGTTATTCAAAGATGTTGTATGTACATTTCGACATGAAATCCCCACAGGGGATAACGCATCACCTCAGCATCAGGGATTTCATGTCGAAATGTACATACAACATCTTTGAATAACTCCTATTTAATTTATATATATATATATATATATATATATATATATATATATATATATATATATATAGTCATCAACATACAAGGCTGTTTCGCTGTTTTAAAAGGTTAAAATCTAGCGAAACTCCCTCAATCAGGGAAACGTTGTTACATAGTCTGTAGTGACCAATCAAAATACAAGTAATTTAATGTAAGAGTATGTGGTTTTATTTTTCGTCCCGATCGCGGGCAGCAACCTAAACGATGATGCCGACAGCTTCGCGGCCATCCGTGTGAAACGGTAGCTCTCGACCTTTTCGAACACCTTATATATATATATATATATATATATATATATATATATATATCCGAGTGAATACAGAACGAAGAAAGAATTCTTACAACGTCCAAAACATTAATTTAAAACAGTGCTCGATATATAATATATAGAGCTGTGAATATTTATTATAAATTATATTTTAGAACATGTACATAATTTTTCTATATATATCCACGAAAAAGGTACGTTTGTTTCGACATTGAAACTTCAATGTCTCATCAGGCGGTGTGAAAAGTAATGGAAAGCCTCTTTCCTTATATTTGTTTAGTTTTGTTAGAGGTGTTGATGGGGGTTAGTGATAGGGGAATAAGTCTCTGACCGTTGGAATTTTTGGAGAGGGTTTTTTTTAAAGTGATTGATTAATGAGAATCTTTGATTTCTAGAAAGATTTAACCTTGTAAGTTTTTATTATCTAGTGACTAGACTATATCGTTTGGATTTCTTAGAAGATCCGGTATTGGATGGCGCCGGATATTGTTATTTAAGCAGAGTTTTTATAATTAATGTAGGTTTGTATATTTAATCTTAACTTTGGATTCAGGGAATATATTTTTTCTATTAAATTTATATTTTTAATTATTAATTAGATCATAATTTGGAATCGTTTTTTCTATTAAATTTTAAATTTTAAATTTCTATTCTTATATCTAGTCAATTGTGTATGTGGTGGGGGTTTAGTGATAAGGGAACAAGTACTGCTGATTGACCTTTAGAATTTTGGTGTGGGGATTGTAAGTTTTATTTATATATATATCTTGTGACTAGACTATATCTTTTAGGATTACTTAGGGGAACAGGTTAGGGGTTGGGATGCGTATTCAGTACAGGATATTTATTGTATATAAGTAGGGTTTTTGTAAATAATCTAAATTTGTATATTTAGTCATAATTTTGGATTTAGGAAGTCGATTTTTTCAATTAAATTTTAAATCCTAATTAGATCACAGTTTGGAAACCGATTTTTTCTATTAAATTTCAAATTTTAATTATATCACCGTTTGTGGTAAAATTTAATGTGAGAGGTAAATTTTAATGTTAGGGCTAATTTAGGTACTAGATAAACGCAGGTAATAAGTACGTAATAAGTAGAATTTTATGTAAGGGGAAAGTAGAATGTTTGTATTTGAGGTAATAGGTGGATAGGTAATAGGTGGATAGGTAATAGGTGGATAGGTAATAGGTGGATAGGTAATAGGTGGATAGGTAATAGGTGTGTTTGTATTTAAGGTAATAGTTGAGTTTTTGAGTGTATTAATGACAGTATATATAATTAATCTAATTATGGTTATTAACCTTACTTTATAATTTAGTAAATCGATTACTTCTATAAATTTTATTTAGAGAAACATTTCTAATTTAATTATGAATATTAAACCTTACTTTAGAATTTAGTAATTCGATATTTCTATAGAATCTTTTTTAGCATGATTGTAATGTTAGTTCTCTAATGTGCTTGCAGTTTACTGTGGTTTCATTTAGTAATTCGATATGAACAGTAACAAGCTTTTAAACCAGAGGCATGAAACCACAGTAAACTGCAAGCACATAAGAGAACTAACATTACAATCATGCTAAAAAAAAATTATATATATATATATATATATATATATATATATATAGTAGGTATAGACGGGATAAAATTGCGTATAATTCCGTTCATTCAGTAATGAATTTGAACACTCTCAGCTACTGGCGTATATATGTATATAACACGCTAAATTCCGCTTTCCTCTACCGAACGCCCGTAGCTCAGAGGTAGAATCGCCGACTGATGTTAATTCGGTAGGGTTTCAATCCTGGCTAACAGCAATCGGATGTCTAACCGTGCTGATGTTCTGTGATCCAGCAAAACATATCTTTCTGCAGATGACTATATATATATATATATATATATATATAGATTTAACCAAAAAGGCAGATTTTATTATGGTTAAGCTTTTATGTCATTTTACACGTGATCTTATGATTATTGTATTTTCAGAAACTAAATGAAATAAAAATTGTTCAAATGTTTTCTTTTTCCGAACACTTTCGGCTATATTTTTAGCCATTATCAAGGATGAGATTTATTTTACGTGTGACTTAATATGTGTAGTGTTTATGTATGTGTGTATAATCATGTGTGTGTATTATATTCCGAACACGGTAAGCAGATTATTGCCGTGTTCATATTTGATAGTCTTGGAATTTTCTTTTTAATTAATAATACTTCCATTATTTTTAGCCTTTCTTGCATGTGGACAATACTACCACACGATTGATAACACGATTAACATTGCACCTTTCATATCAATCCGATATCATTTAAACACACACGAAGGTCTATCAGGCACTATTCGTGACATACTTGTTGACAATTCACATATAATAATTTTATCCACGTGCAAAAGAGATAAAAAAATAAAGGAAGCATTATTAACTAAAAAGAAAATCCCACATTTAAGAATATCAATTACATACACGTCTACAATGTGCTGTGTTCGGAATATAACACATACATGATTCTGTATACATAAACTCTACATATATAAAGTTACACGAAAAAATAAAAGTCAACCTTAATAATGGCTAAAAGTATCGCCGAAAGCGCGTGGAAAAACAAAACATTTGGACAATTCCGATATAAATTATTACAGATATTAGTTATATCCTAAATTTTAATAATTCTAATAATATCTACAGCATATTATTATTAGGCCTTTTGACCAAACAGAAATATGACGGGAAAAGATGTTAAAAATCGGAATTTTCGGACACGCTTGTGTCCTTATTCAACGAAAAATAAATAATGAAATGCGACAGTTTACCCATCGCACTCTGTCTATTGGCCTTTAGGTCAAATAAAAGAGTGACGAGAAAAGATGTTCAAAATCGGAATTTTCGGACACGCCTGAGTTCTTTTTCAAAAGGAAATAAAAAAAAATTGAGTGATTTTTATGGAGGATTTCTTCCTCATGTCTTACTGATGATGACCAACTCAGAAAATTACTCGAAACCATAGGAGCGTATCCTGCTGAAGTTCCTTAGCCAAATATCACACCCTGATTGAGCACTCTCGAAGAATGGTAGGCTTTGAAAAACAGTAGCTACTCTAGCATCGCTCATTCAGTAATGAATTAGAGCACTCTAGCTATTGGCGTATGAAGAATCATACGCCATTAGTACCGAGCGTCCATAGCTCAGAGGTAGAATCACCGACTGGCGCCAATTCGGTCGGGTTTCAATCCTGGGTTAAAAGCAATTGAATGTCTAACCGTATTGATGAGCTGTGATACAGCGAAACAGATCTGTCTGCGTATGACTATATATATATGAAATTAATTGTTTGAACATTATTTTTATCGATACTCATATTTAAGTAGATATTCTGTTGTATTATATATTTTTATGGCACACATTTCAAATTGTCGGTTGCTTATAACCAAGTTTCGTTAAAATTCGTAATATATATATATATATATATATATATATATATATATATATATATATATATATATATGTAAGACTTTTAAGAAGTGAGTAAAGTCATGCCAAAAAATTTTCAGCGCTCCATATATATATGGAGTGCTGAAATTTTCTTGGCATGATTCACTTTTAAAATCTAATCAAATGAGAAGACATTAAATATTTTCAGAGAAGTGCTTTTTGCTTTGGTCTAAAACCTTTCAGCACACTCTCATACATTTGTTTACATATTTACGCACACACACTCACGCGTAGCGCACACATGCACACAGATACAAAATATTTATGTAGAATGAGAGAGAGAGAGAGAGAGAGAGAGAGAGAGTGAGAGAAAAAGAGAGCGTAACAGAGAGGGAGAGAGAGAGAGAGAGAGACAGAGAGACAGATAGACACTCATACACAAAGACAGGGAAGATTTAATTAATCTTCCGTTATGGAATCAAGTAGTATAAGTATACATTCTGCAGTAGCTCGTAATTCTTTCTAAATAAATTACGAATTCACAAAGCTATAAGACGTGAACGGCTCTAATCTCAGTCTGACATTCAGTTATCAGTTCAAGTATTTACCTCATTCATCATTAATCTTTGACTCAAGCTGCAATGGCGCCCTCTGGCGCAAGTCATAACCGACAAAATATTATCATCCTCCAAACTGTAATGTCGATCAGATGACTAAGCTTTGTGTAGAACATACTTAGTCTGGTTCGAGGCCTAAACTATTGGGGTATTGCTTCTATGGAAGAAATCTATTATGTAAATATTTACTAAGCTGTGAATGCTGGATAATTTCTTTATAGGCCAACAGGAGATCCAGAGGGAAACCTGAAGAATACTTACAGAAGGATTTTAATTGGCGGTGCGTATAAGGAACGAAGAAGTTTAAAGATTTTTTAAAGCAGGAAAATTACTTAATACTTTGAACAAAGAAACAATTGAAATATCTCGGATTTATTATTCGGCAAGAAGGCTTGGGAAATTAGACACACATAGAAAATTGGAAGGCAAGAAAGACAGAGAAACAACGAGTAACTTATCTAAAGAGCTTGTGTAAATGGATTACAGAACAAGGACTCTGATAAAAGGAGGATAAAGGACAATTAAAATTAAATGGGGGTAACTGGACACGTAATGAAGAGAGAGTGCTTGGAGAATTGGATACTGACAAGATATATTAGAGGCAAGAAAGACAGAGGGAAACAGCAAGTAATTTATCTAAAGAGCTTGTGTAAATGAATAAGAAAACAAAGAAAAGGAGATAAATTTTAAATAAAAATGTTGCTAAAAGGGATAGGAAGTTGTGGAGAGTCATAACCGCCCACGTTCTGAAGGAACAAGAAAAAGAGCAAGTAATCTACCTAAAGAGATTGTGTAAATAGTTGATAGAACAAGGAAAAGAAGATATTGCAAAACGACAAGCATTGCGAAAAAGCTACAACGGATAAGGAGTTGTGGAGAGTCATGACCGCCCACATCCTGAAAGAATAAGGGAAACAGCAAGTAATCTAACTAAAGGGTTTGTGTAAATGGACAGCAGTACAAATAAAGGAAGAAAAAAGAAAATCATTGCTAAGACCCACAAAGAATAGGAAGTTGTGGAAAGTAATGACCGAGAAAACAGGAAAACAGCAGTCTTCCTAAAAGCTTGTGTAATGGATGGTATAACAAGGGAAAGGAGGTATAGCAAAAAGACAAGCATTGCTAAGAGCTACAAAGGATAGGAAGTCGTGGAGAGTCATGACCGCCCACATCCTGAAAGAATAAGGGAAACAGCAAGTAATCTAACTAAAGGGTTTGTGTAAATGGACAGCAGTACAAATAAAGGAAGAAAAAAGAAAATCATTGCTAAGACCCACAAAGAATAGGAAGTTGTGGAAAGTAATGACCGAGAAAACAGGAAAACAGCAGTCTTCCTAAAAGCTTGTGTAATGGATGGTATAACAAGGGAAAGGAGGTATAGCAAAAAGACAAGCATTGCTAAGAGCTACAAAGGATAGGAAGTCGTGGAGAGTCATGACCGCCCACATCCTGAAAGAATAAGGGAAACAGCAAGTAATCTAACTAAAGGGTTTGTGTAAATGGATAGCAGTACAAATAAAGGAAGAAAAAAGAAAATCATTGCTAAGACCCACAAAGAATAGGAAGTTGTGGAAAGTAATGACCGAGAAAACAGGAAAACAGCAGTCTTCCTAAAAGCTTGTGTAATGGATGGTATAACAAGGGAAAGGAGGTATAGCAAAAAGACAAGCATTGCTAAGAGCTACAAAGGATAGGAAGTCGTGGAGAGTCATGACCGCCCACATCCTGAAAGAATAAGGGAAACAGCAAGTAATCTAACTAAAGGGTTTGTGTAAATGGATAGCAGTACAAATAAAGGAAGAAAAAAGAAAATCATTGCTAAGACCCACAAAGAATAGGAAGTTGTGGAAAGTAATGACCGAGAAAACAGGAAAACAGCAGTCTTCCTAAAAGCTTGTGTAATGGATGGTATAACAAAGGGAAAGGAGGTATAGCAAAAAGACAAGCATTGCTAAGAGCTACAAAGGATAGGAAGTCGTGGAGAGTCATGACAGCCCACACCCTGAAGGGAAACAGCAAATCTACCTAAAGAGCTCGTGTAAGTGAATAACAGAACAAGGAAAGAGAGATATGGTAAAAAGAAAAAAACATTGCTAAGACCTACAGAGGACAAGAAGTTGTGGAAAGCAATGATCGCCTACGTCCTTAAGCAACACAGCACATAGGAGAAAATAAAAACACGAACCCACAGTCGTAGGATATCTAGTGAGGATAGGACTCTTTATTGCAATTATAATCTTTGGTCTTTGCCTACTTCTATAAGAGGTTTTCATAATATTATTTACTAAACTTAGCCTGATAGACCACCCAGTGAGAATCGAATTCATTACAGTGATTGCAGTGTTGCTTATTTCACTTCCAGCAAGGTAACAAAGTCACTAGGACGCAAGTGGTTACTGGTAATGGAAGAGAATGAAAAGACTTTGGTGAGGAGAAAGGACAATAAAAGAACAGGAACACAGAAGATGGCGATTAGCGTTGCATTTAAAGTTTTGAAGATTATAGGTGACAGGGAAGCAAAAAATCTGAAGAGTTCAACGGGCGAGTAGTGCAAGAGAAGAAACTATCAAAATAGAACTTACGGTTGCGTCTAACTAGTTCAACAGTAAATCAGTGAGATATAGTTGGCAAAACAATTTCCTTCATCCCTATCTATGTGATTTTGTACGTAGGTAAGAAGATAGTCATTAAACGTAGGAAGATGTCATGGTTTGGCCTCGTCACACGGCATGAGAACCTCTGTGAGACAATCATGCAAGGCACTGTTGAAGGCGGACGCAGGCGGAGAAGGCAACGTAAGAGATGGTCAGACAATATCAAAGAGTGGACGGACATGACAATGCTGGAACACAATACCGGAGAGCCATCGCCAATTAATCAGCCTGGAGGAGGTTGTCCGTTTCTTCTTCACTCCGGTCACCAACGAGGACTGAAGCAGTCGAGGGACTGATGATGAAGAAAATTGGTATTTTCGATTACCACGGGCAGATCAATATTCTTATCGATTAACTTGGATAGGTAAATAGAACGAGAGAAGATACTTAAGTGTGTCACCGTTGTGCTGCGTAGCCATGTAGACTTCACATCGTTCGAAGGAGTCACGATAAATGTTGTACGAACGGGTGTGAGGTCCTGTGCTAAACCCGGCCTTGAAGGGGCAAACAAATATTAGGACAATTATAATTATTACTTTCTTTATACAATAAAAAACGCCGGTATTAAATTTCTCCTGAAAATTTAGAAGTTAAAAGAAGAGAATAAAACACCTAAAGTTAAATGGAAAATTCTCAAATAAGGTAGAATCTCTAGATCGGTGAACGAACCATATTTCATCTGTGTGCAAGAGAAAATGGAGATTACATGAGAAGTAACATATAAAAGGCATAAAACCACAGTAAATTGTAAACATATTAAAGGATTAACCTTACAATCCTGCTAATATTATTAAATCTAAGGTATGAAAGTACAGCGATTATAAACAGTAGGATGTGCAGTGGATATCGGCTCGGAACGAGAAATCGGAGAACCGAGTTCGAATTCCAGTTGAGATTCCTTGCATTCACTTACGCGCAAATACCCTTGGGAAAGGTATTAATCCGTCTTTTCCCTCCAGTTATGGGTTAAATAATAGGACAGATTGGGTTCTATAGCCTTGGTCGGCAACCAGTCTACCGCAGAAAGCAATGGCAACCTACTGCGGGATAATCTTCTGCCCAGTCAGTCATATCTCTTTCGAGACATGATCGCCCAAGCGTGTATCGCGCATGGCACTTAACTGACTGACTGAATATAATAGTTGGAAACATAATTTTAACTTCTAGTGGTCGTAAAGTGGGGGATCGGTTTTATATTGTTATGAAGTAATAAACTGATCTCCCACTAATTACTAATTAATAATATAATACATCTATTCCCCCGTTAGCTATGAGACAAATAACAGGACTGATTAGGGTCTATAGCCTTGGTCGGCAACCAGTCTACCGCAGAAAGCAATGGCAACCTACTGCGGGATAATCTTCTGCCCAGTCAGTCATATCTCTTTCGAGACATGATCGCCCAAGCGTGTATCGCGCATGGCACTTAACTGACTGACTGAATATAATAGTTGGAAACATAATTTTAACTTCTAGTGGTCGTAAAGTGGGGGATCGGTTTTATATTGTTATGAAGTAATAAACTGATCTCCCACTAATTACTAATTAATAATATAATACATCTATTCCCCCGTTAGCTATGAGACAAATAACAGGACTGATTAGGGTCTATAGCCTTGGTCGGCAACCAGTCTACCGCAGAAAGCAATGGCAACCTACTGCGGGATAATCTTCTGCCCAGTCAGTCATATCTCTTTCGAGACATGATCGCCCAAGCGTGTATCGCGCATGGCACTTAACTGACTGACTGATAGTATAAACCTTACTATCTTGCTAAATACCTCAAAATATATAATCGTTTTTTATGTTATTTTATCTTTATTTTTATTACAATTTGTGATCTATATATTGCTTTAGGTATATATTGTTTTAGGTATTTTATTACTTTAGGTATATATTGCTTTAGGTATTTTATTGCTTTAGGTATATATTGCTTTAGGTATTTTATTGCTTTAGGTATATATTGCTTTAGGTATTTTATTACTTTAGGTATATATTGCTTTAGGTATTTTATTGCTTTAGGTATATATTGCTTTAGGTATTTTATTGCTTTAGGTATATATTGCTTTAGGTATTTTATTGTTTTAGGTATTTTATTGCTTTAGGTATTTTATTGCTTTAGGTATATATTGCTTTAGGTATTTTATTGCTTTAGGTATATATTGCTTTAGGTATTTTATTGCTTTAGGTATATATTGCTTTAGGTATTTTATTGCTTTAGGTATATATTGCTTTAGGTATTTTATTGCTTTAGGTATATATTGCTTTAGGTATTTTATTGTTTTAGGTATTTTATTGCTTTAGGTATATATTGCTTTAGGTATTTTATTGCTTTAGGTATTTTATTGTTTTAGGTATTTTATTGCACTCAATAATTATGCTTAGCCTTGTATTAGCTTATCGTATTTATTACTTTTCTTTTGACGTACTATTTGTTAACTTTTAATCGTTATTTATTTATTTATATATACGTTTCTGTGTGTGTATGTGTATATGTATGTATACACATATGTATATATATATAAATCCATATGAAGAGAACCAACAGTTTTAGAATACGGAGTTCTCCGGCATTTACGTTTTATAAAAAAGTGCTCAATACAACAAATATCGTAGAGCATGATATAATTACATTTGTTTTTTTTTATTTAAAATTAATATAGTTTACATTGCTAGACGGAAATTTGTTTCGAGGTTTTACCTCGTCATCAGGCAATGTTGACTTATTGTTGTGAAAATAATTTTCAACACAATAAGAAACAAAAATTTCCGTGTAGCAATATAAACTATATTAATTTTAAATGTAACACACACACACACACACACACACACACACACACACACACACACACACACACACACACATATATATAGTTCTTCATCCATTATTATTATTTTGTATTATTTTTATATTTATTTTTTAATTTTACTTTTTAATGTAATTTAAATTTTTATTTAATTTTAATTTTAATTTTAAACGCACATAAAAGAGGTAAGCTGGAAATGGAATTCTTGCAGTCTCTCTAATTGTACGAATTGAATTTTGCGCCAATCGAATCGGCGTCTAGTTGAGAGTTGTTTCTTGGCGATTCATTAAATACTGGAAAATTGATCCTTTCCTTTGTTGATAACTGTTAAATTCAGTTTGCAACAATATGTTAGGCTTGGATCACGTCAAGAGAATAATAAAAAAAGCAAACTTTTGAAACACTATAACGTTCGTTTCTCTTTTGGATGTATTTATACAGTCAGTAGTGATTATCGTAAATATGTCAATGAATATCGGTGAAAAATAATGAATTCATGTCTCAAACATTTACGTGAAATATCCTAGAAGAGTTTTCATCAGCGAAGAGCACAGGATTGATTAGAACAAGCTTTTGTAAGGAATTATCTTTCCATATTTGGATGATAGGTTTCTCTTTACTGTGCCAATGTTTCGCCTTGATAACGAATTTTTTTCTCTTTTCTTTTTGCTTTATGCAAATTTTATTTTCACAAAAGCATTCGTTTTTCTCTAATATTTATTTCTATAAACACCGTCGATATTAGCACAGTGAATATTTTTTAGTGTTAAATAAAATACTTGTGCGTTCATTCACACCTATATACGCTCACTTATGCTCTCGTTTACACACATTCACACACACACAAACACACTCATACATGCAAATTATTCACATACACATACAAATATACACGCATACGCGCAACGTACATACTCATAAGCAACATACACCAGCATACAGAAAAGTCTACACATTTAGACACATGCGTAACAAATATCTATTTTCTAAGATATTCTCTTTCCTTGTAAAGGCACATAATTCAACAATGAATTTTAATCACATCATTTAAATCGAATTTCATACAGTAAAACTTTCATATAAAAAACGACTAATAATTACGTATTGTGCTAGGTGTATCTGAACTGAATGAGATAGATAGATAGATAGATAGATAGATAGATAGATAGATAGATAGATAGATAATGAACTGAGATAGATAGATAGATAGATAATGAACTGTCTGATATATATATATATATATATATATATATATATATATAGATAGATAGATAGATAGATAATGAACTGTCTGAGATAGATAGATAGATACATAGATTGATAGATAGATAGATAGATAGATAATGAACTGAGATAGATAGATAGATAGATAATGAACTGAGATAGATAGATAGATAGATAGATAGATAGATAATGAACTGTCTGAGATAGATAGATAGATAGATAGATAGATAGATAGATAGATAGATAATGAACTGTCTGAGAGAGATAGATAGATAGATAGATAGATAGATAGATAGATAGATAGATAGATAGATAATGAACTGTCTGAGATAGATAGATAGATAGATAGATAGATAGATAGATAGATAGATAGATAGATAGATAATCAACTGTCTGAGATAGATAGATAGATAGATAGATAGATAGATAGATAGATAGATAGATAGATAGATAGATAATGAACTGTCTGAAATAGATAGATAGATAGATAGATAGATAGATAGATAGATAGATAGATAGATAGATAATGAACTGAGATAGATAGATAGATAGATAGATAGATAGATAATGAACTGAGATAGATAGATAGATAGATAGATAGATAGATAGATAGATAGATAGATAATGAACTGAGATAGATAGATAGATAGATAGATAGATAGATAGATAGATAGATAGATAGATAGATAATAAAAATACATTTATTTTATCCAGCAAACAAATATTTATTTTTCAACATAAAATCCTTCCTTATTAAGGCACTTCATTCAACAATAAATTTAAATTCCATAAATCAAATAGGGAACATAGAGATATAGGGAAATCTTTCGGATCACAATCCACCCATTAACTACATGTCAGGCTGTTGATTCACTCCCGTGCATTCAACTACGCGCCCGCATACATGCATTTAAAAGCGCACATACAAAAATTCGCACAGAGACGCACCACCATGCATTAACATATGCGCTCACATGTACGTGTAAGACCTGTATTGTCTAGTGGACGAGGTATTTGCTTATTTTCCTTTGTATTTCCGCTCAGTTTAAACTCAATTAAAAAGCTAACATCACGAATTTAAATTCACAAAGTAAGCAGATCTTCCTTTTCCATCTGGATGAAAAAAATCAACAACTAGACGTTAGATGTCGTATGACCAAGTCACGGGCATTTAAGTATGCGTGTATTATCTTTTTAACGAGGGTTGCATACAAACAATTATATCCGACAATTCGTCCATGAGACTGAGGAAAAATCTGTGAGAAGGATTCGGCCATTCGGGAAGGCCTGTAGTCAATCAAAATGCGTACGTAAACGTCATTATCAGAGTTCACTTCTATTCTGTCGGTTGCACGGTGGTCAGATGATTTGACCGAAGAAACCTCATCCCTCGTTCAATCTCTCATTGATTCTCTAATCAAAATCTTACACAAATAAAGAAAACAACTTCTAAATATATTCAAGTTGTATTTCGTCAGTCCTATCTCTAAGCCGATGATCACCTACCTACAAAAAATCAGGATTATATAATGAACCGAATTAATAAATGATATTGAACCTCAACATAATTGGCCTTGGGAAACCTGAGCCTCACAAACTAGTTAAAATGTCAGTTGAAAACACACACACACACACACACACACACACACACACACACACACACACACACACACACACACACACACACACACACTTGCTTTTCAAGTGGAACTTCTGTCATAAATTTCTCGAAGAGAACATTTTATAATGGATTTTTTTATTAATCCGACAGCTGTGCATTCATTAAATTGTTATTTTTAGTAGATACTCGTATTATAGTAGAGCTCCTTTTATTCATTAGGCAACATATTTAATTATTTTCCCTTATCAGCCTGAATATTCGAGAAATCTTATTAAAAAAGGTTTTCAGCGAGAATCGAACCTGTATCCCTCAGGGTGAAAGAAGCTACCTTTTAGCCTGGCACACATTATCGTTTAGCCGCAAAAGAACAGACGGTTAATTACATGTTTTTCAAGTGAAATTCCTCCTGTTATATATATATATATATATATATATATATATATATATATATATATGAATACGAAAAAAATTGGGAAGCAACAGCAGAAAAACAAAAACCTGAAAAGTAAATACATCACAATAATGCCTCCAGGCAATGAATTAGAACACTCTCAGCTATTGGGCATGTATAATGATAATATACACGCTAAAAAGTCTGCCTCCTTCCACCGACCGCCCGTAGCTAGAATCGCCGACTGACGCCAAGTCGGTCGAGTTTCAATCCTGGGTAAAAAGCATTCGGCTGTCTAACCATACTGATGAGCTGTGATACATCGAAACATCTCTCTGCGGATGACTATATATATATATATAGAGAGAGAGACTCCAATTTTAGTTCTACATACACACGCAGAAAGAAAGAAAAATACTGGATTATAAAATTAAATACACACAAGCTAGGGTTAAATAGGGACTTAGGTGTGTTGAATCTTTACAACTATTTCAATAGCTAAAATTTTTTTTTTTCAGATATTCCAAGAAATTTTTGTCTAAAACAAACAGACTTTCTCTACGGACGTGCCGCATGTTGTGAACAAACACAGCACGTGATGTAAACAAAAAAATATTCGGACGATCTCGTGAAATACGTTTCTAATTCAAATTTAAAAATCACTCGTTTCTGATGAAGGACCGAGGGCGGTCTGAAATATAAAATACAATAATAAAAATAAACAAATACTGTTCAAAAAAGTACACTTTTAAATTCAAAACTTTTTATTAATATTCTTTTCTTTCCTATTCATATTAAGACAGTATACGTGGATCATCACTATGTTATTTGGACCTTACTTAAACGGCAAAAAACTTCACGACAGAAGAAAACTGGAAAAAACTCTCTACAAACTGACACAAATACACTCGGACATTATATTCCTCGGACTCTGCAAAAAAATAGAATTAATACCAAAAGGATTCAGATTTAAATACAACTTCCAACACAGTTTTATTACATCGCATAAACAAAAAGCTCAACAAATATACAACAGAACCTCCACGCAATTAAAAACCTGGCGTACAACTCTGCTTACATTAAAAAATCCTTTTACATGAACTTATCTAAAAAAATCAGTTATTCTCTCTAACACTTTCCCCTTTCCAATACTTTCAAGTAAAAAAAACACTCAATTTTCTGTATGAAAAAAAAGCTGACACAGTATATATTTTTGAAAAATCAAAAACTCAATAAACTAATTGCTGAGGACCCCATTTTACAACACATACCTCACCTGAATAACAACTTAATACAACAGATTCCACGAAGATCTCACTATGTACAATACACCCATAACACTTCTGCTGATAATCACATCGCAAACCTATCTAAATATACTCTCACCCAAGAAGAAACCTCTTTATTAAATAAAGGATTAACATTCTGCCCCCTCACAGCCACTAAACCCTCTAAACCTCTGCTACGATATGGAAAAGTACCTTCGTAGACTGAGACTAAAAGAATATTTCTCAGACAACAGATCCACTTCTAATGACAACAGCGATAAACAATCATACTCCAAATTTCCTCTTACGAAAAATAATACCCTATGGACTCCACCAAGCGGACGCAACCAATACTTGGATCAATATGCCAACAAAGCCAGACAACACATGGATATCTTCTTAAAAAATAAAGGACACCAAACAAAAATACACAACCTATCTAAAGTAGAACACCAAGCCATCTATACACTTAAGAACAACCGAAACATAATTATCGTACCAGCCGATAAGGGCGGAGCTATAACCATCTTAGACACTAACAACTATATTAAAGAAGCAGAATCACAACTTCAAAATAACAAGCTCTATGTACCCTTACCTCTAGATCCGACTAGCACTTACAAAACAGAATTATCACTTCTCATTCAGAACCTGAATCACAACATAAAAAATAAAATAAAATCTCTTATTCCTGAGAACCCCAAAACAGCAACATTCTATACTATCCCAAAACTACATAAACTCCCCAAAATCATTTCAGAAAAACACCTTAACACCTCTTCATCCAACCCACATCATACTAAAAAAGCAAATAATGAAGAAATCTATAAAATTTCAAAAGAACTTAAAATCACACCACCTGGTAGACCCATAATATCAGGCATTGGTACCCTCACAGAACTTATATCTGGATACAATATCCTAAAACCTTTATTACCTGACATACCTAGTTATATTAGAGACACTACTGACTTTCTTAACAAATTACAAAACATTAATTTAGTCCTAGGTGATAATATCCTAGTAACGATGGATGTTACGTCTCTGTACACGAACATTCCACATGCTGAAGGAGTATCAGCTTGCCATGAGTTCCTTAAAAGCAAACTACCTAACAACCAAATCACAGATTTATGCCAATTAATAAATTTCATCTTAACACACAATAATTTTAAATTCAACAACAAACACTATTTACAGATTAATGGCACAGCAATGGGCACGAAAATGGCACTTAGTTATGCCAATATCTTTATGCATATTTTAGAAAAAAAGGTACTAGACAGTTCACAATACAAACCATCACATTATTTTAGATACATTGATGATATTTTCTTAATATGGACTCATGGATTAGAAAAATTAAAAAAAACTTCTTTACTTTCTGCAACAACTTCCACAATACAATCAAATTTACCATGGAACACTCATACACATCCGTCCCTTTCTTAGACGTCAAGGTAAAATTAAATAAACATACACTTTCCACCAGTCTATACAACAAACCCACAAACCAACATAAATTCCTACACTTTAACAGCTGTCATCCCCTCAAATTAAAAAAATCTATCGTATACAGCTCATTTATTAGAATAAAACGCATATGCTCAGATCATCCAGATTTTCTAAACAACAAAACAGTTTCTAAAATGTAAATATCCAATAAAAATAATAAAGGAAGCACTACATAAAACCATCCACATAGATCGTAGCACACTTCTCACATACAAAAAACGAAAAGATAACAACCGAATTCCCATGGTTTTTAACCATAATCAATATTCCTACACACTTATCAAAAATTTAAAAAATGATTACAGGAACCTCCAATCAAACAAAAACATCAAAGACAGTTTCGATAAACCACCCATAAAAGCAAAGAAACAAACACCCAACCTATCAACTATCCTCACTTCTAACAAATATTTAAATAATACAAACCTATCAGGGAATTTAAAATGTGAGAAGCCTCGCTGTTTAATTTGTAAACATTTAATAACAGACAAAACATTCTCTGTACCCAACACCAAAATAAAATTACACCCACCAAACCTCACTTGTGACAGCAAAAACATCATATACTTTCTCTTCTGCTCAATTTGCCCCAACATTGGATATATCGGCGAATCCGGTATAAGCTTTAGATTTCGCTTCAATAATCACAAACTAAATATACGACAAAAAAATGTATACTCCCCAATTGCAGCCCATTTTAATCAACCTGATCATACTTTAGAAAATTGCAAATGTTTACTAATAGACTCCAATTTTAGTTCTACATACACATGCAGAAAGAAAGAAAAATACTGGATTTTAAAATTAAATACACACAAGCTAGGGTTAAATAGGGACTTAGGTGTGTTGAATCTTTACAAATATTTCAATAGCTAAAATTTTTTTTTTCAGATATTCCAAGAAATTTTTATCTAAAACAAACAGACTTTCTCTACGGACATGCCGCATGTTGTGAACAAACACAGCACGTGATGTAAACAAAAAAAATATTCGGACGCTATCGTGAAATACGTTTCTAATTCAAATTTAAAAATCACTCGTTTCTGATGAAGGACCGAGGGCGGTCTGTAATATAAAATACAATAATAAAAATAAGCAAATACTGTCCAAAAAAGTACATTTTTAAATTCAAAACTTTTTATTAATATTCTTTTCTTTCCTATATATATATATATATATATATATATATATATATATATGCAAAAGTATACTCAGTTATAATCCGAGGGAAGGAACAGTATGGTTAAATAAAGAAAATAAGAGGAAAACTATATTTTTTTTTTTTGCCTACGCGTTCCTCTGATGGACTTAACCAAGGCAAACAGATTAAAGGAATTATATTTAAAATATTCCCTGATTTGGTGTATGTTTGTATAGTTTTCTGCCTGTCTTCTTTGTTTTCCTCGGATTATAACTGAATATATTTTTGCAAATCGTCAACATGGTAAACAAAAATACATATATACACTAAATCTGGGAATATTTAAAATAAAATTAATTTTATCTGTTTGCCATCACAGGACGAAACATGTCGGCGAGAAAAATATAGTTTTCTTCTGGTCCTATTTATATATATATATATATATATATATATATATATATATATATATATTATTGTGAAACCAATAAACTGTAAACGTAAATTCTACTCCATCAGCTTCTTTTCTCGTCGCACTTCGCACCTGTGGAATTCCCTTCCATTTACTTGCTTTCCTGACAGCTACAATCTCCAATAATTTAAATGTAACGTCAATAGTCATCTCCTATCTCACTAACCTGCATCCTCTCTCTCATGCTTCCTTCTCCATCCACTCCACTCTCATCAGTATTCTCATCCTTCTCTTACCCACCTTCTGACACCCTCTATAACCTGTCACTGTTTCTTATAACTTTCCTCCTATGTAACCCCCTCCCCCGCAAAACAGACAGTGGCAATAAAATGCCTTGCTTGGGGCGATATGATTATATATATATTGTCCTACGTCATTTTATTAACACCTGCATAATATTATTATACATGTGTGAACCCCCATGTGTATATTTAGTGATTCACACACACACACACACACACACACACACACACACACACACACACACACACACACACACATTCACATAACTACATATATATAGAAGTGTAACCTTTTGCAGCTTTAGAACGAATTAATAAGTAATTAGAGAGACTAGAAAAATTAGTCATATCAAAAATAGTCTATTCCGAATGGGAATCACCAACAGTTTACCATAAAAATATGCAATTATCCGCCTGATGATTGCATAACGCATGAAACTCCTAGTCGATCGTGCCATAGACGTATTCAATCATGAATTAGAGCACTATGGCTATTGGGCGTGTATAATGATATACGCGCTAAAAAAAGTCTGCCTTCTTCCACCGAACGCTCGTAGCCCAGGGGTAGAATCGCCGGCTGACGACAATTCGGTCGGGTTTCAATCCTGGGTAAATAAGCAATCGGAGTCTAACCGTACTGATGAGCTGTGATACAGTGAAACAGATCTGTCTGCTGATGACTATAGTATGTATATATTAGAAGTAGTACGAACTAAAGGGTTGGCAATCCACTGTTTCTAGTTATTTACTCTATTAAGAGTGCTCGATACTTAACAGAGCATTATATGATAATATTTTTTAAAGACTACCATATGCTCTCATTACGATTGAACACTCTAGAGAGAAACATTTTCAAGAAACAGTTACCATTTCGGTGATATATGCATAACTCTTCAGCAATGAATTGAGATCTTTCGGTGACTGGCGTGTGTATACGCCGCTTATATATAACACGCTAAAATATCCCTTAATATGTGCCTATGGCTTAGGAGGTTAGCGACTCCAATTGACACCAAATCGATCGAATTTCGATCCCGCCTAGCCACACTGATGATCTGTGATACAGCGAAACAGGTTTGTATGTGAATGACGTATATATATATATATATATATATATGTGTGTGTGTGTGTGTGTGTGTTTTTGTGTGTGTGTGTGTGTGTGTTTAAACAAAAACAAAAAAAAATAAACAAAAAAGCTCAACAAATATACAACAGAACCTCCACGCAATTAAAAACCTGGCGTACAACTCTGCTTACATTAAAAAATCCTTTTACATGAACTTATCAAAAAAAAATCAGTTATTCTCTCTAACACTTTCCCCTTTCCAATACTTTCAAGTAAAAAATACACTCAATTTTCTGTACGAAAAAAAGCTGACACAGTATATATTTTTGAAAAATCAAAAACTCAATAAACTAATTGCTGAGGACCCCATTTTACAACACATACCTCACCTGAATAACAACTTAATACAACAGATTCCACGAAGATCTCACTATGTACGATACACCCATAACACTTCTGCTGATAATCACATCGCAAACCTATCTAAATATACTCTCACCCAAGAAGAAACCTCTTTATTAAATAAAGGATTAACATTCTGCCCCCTCACAGCCACCAAACCCTCTAAACCTCTGCTACGATATGGAAAAGTACCTTCGTAGACTGAGACTAAAAGAATATTTCTCAGACAACAGATCCACTTCTAATGACAACAGCGATAAACAATCATACTCCAAATTTCCTCTTACGAAAAATAATACCCTATGGACTCCACCAAGCGGACGCAACCAATACTTGGATCAATATGCCAACAAAGCCAGACAACACATGGATATCTTCTTAAAAAATAAAGGACACCAAACAAAAATACACAACCTATCTAAAGTAGAACACCAAGCTATCTATACACTTAAGAACAACCGAAACATAATTATCGTACCAGCCGATAAGGGCGGAGCTATAACCATCTTAGACACTAACAACTATATTAAAGAAGCAGAATCACAACTTCAAAATAACAAGCTCTATGTACCCTTACCTCTAGATCCGACTAGCACTTACAAAACAGAATTATCACTTCTCATTCAGAACCTGAATCACAACATAAAAAATAAAATAAAATCTCTTATTCCTGAGAACCCCAAAACAGCAACATTCTATACTATCCCAAAACTACATAAACTCCCCAAAATCATTTCAGAAAAACACCTTAACACCTCTTCATCCAACCCACATCATACTAAAAAAGCAAATAATGAATAAATCTATAAAATTTCAAAAGAACTTAAAATCACACCACCTGGCAGACCCATAATATCAGGCATTGGTACCCTCACAGAACTTATATCTGGATACAATATCCTAAAACCTTTATTACCTGACATACCTAGTTATATTAGAGACACTACTGACTTTCTCAACAAATTACAAAACATTAATTTAGTCCTAGGTGATAATATCCTAGTAACGATGGATGTTACGTCTCTGTACACGAACATTCCACATGTTGAAGGAGTATCAGCTTGCCATGAGTTCCTTAAAAGCAAACTACCTAACAACCAAATCACAGATTTATGCCAATTAATAAATTTCATCTTAACACACAATAATTTTAAATTCAACAACAAACACTATTTACAGATTAATGGCACAGCAATGGGCACGAAAATGGCACTTAGTTATGCCAATATCTTTATGCATATTTTAGAAAAAAAGATACTAGACAGTTCACAATACAAACCATCACATTATTTTAGATACATTGATGATATTTTCTTAATATGGACTCATGGATTAGAAAAATTAAAAACACTACTTTCTGCAACAACTTCCACAATACAATCAAATTTACCATGGAACACTCATACACATCCGTCCCTTTCTTAGACGTCATGGTAAAATTAAATAAACGTACACTTTCCACCAGTCTATACAACAAACCCACAAACCAACATAAATTCCTACACTTTAACAGCTGTCATCCCCTCAAATTAAAAAAATCTATCGTATACAGCTCATTTATTAGAATAAAACGCATATGCTCAGATCATCCAGATTTTCTAAACAACAAAACAGTTTCTAAAATGTAAATATCCAATAAAAATAATAAAGGAAGCACTACATAAAACCATCCACATAGATCGTAGCACACTTCTCACATACAAAAAACGAAAAGATAACAACAGAATTCCCATGGTTTTTAACCATAATCAATATTCCTACACACTTATCAAAAATTTAAAAAATGATTACAGGAACCTCCAATCAAACAAAAACATCAAAGACATTTTCGATAAACCACCCATAAAAGCAAAGAAACAAACACCCAACCTATCAACTATCCTCACTTCTAACAAATATTTAAATAATACAAACCTATCAGGGAATTTAAAATGTGGGAAGCCTCGCTGTTAAATTTGTAAACATTTAATAACAGACAAAACATTCTCTGTACCCAACACCAAAATAAAATTACACCCACCAAACCTCACTTGTGACAGCAAAAACATCATATACTTTCTCTTCTGCTCAATTTGCCCCAACATTGGATATATCGGCGAATCCGGTATAAGCTTTAGATTTCGCTTCAATAATCACAAACTAAAGATACGACAAAAAAATGTATACTCCCCAATTGCAGCCCATTTTAATCAACCTGATCATACTTTAGAAAATTGCAAATGTTTACTAATAGACTCCAATTTTAGTTCTACATACACACGCAGAAAGAAAGAAAAATACTGGATTTTAAAATTAAATACACACAAGCTAGGGTTAAATAGGGACTTAGGTGTGTTGAATCTTTACAAATATTTCAATAGCTAAAATTTTTTTTTCAGATATTCCAAGAAATTTTTATCTAAAACAAACAGACTTTCTCTACGGACGTGCCGCATGTTGTGAACAAACACACTACGTGATGTAAACAAAAAAAATATTCGGACGCTATCGTGAAATACGTTTCTAATTCAAATTTAAAAATCACTCGTTTCTGATGAAGGACCGAGGGCGGTCTGAAATATAAAATACAATAATAAAAATAAGCAAATACTGTCCAAAAAAGTACATTTTTAAATTCAAAACTTTTTATTAATATTCTTTTCTTTCCTATATATATATATATATATATATATATATATATATATATATATATATATATATATATGCAAAAGTATACTCAGTTATAATCCGAGGGAAGGAACAATATGGTTCAATAAAGAAAATAAGAGGAAAACTATATTTTTTTTTGCCTACGCGTTCCTCTGATGGACTTAATCAAGGCAAACAGATTAAAGGAATTATATTTAAAATATTCCTTGATTTGGTGTATGTTTGTATAGTTTTCTGCCTGTCTTCTTTGTTTTCCTCGGATTATAACTGAATATATTTTTGCAAATCGTCAACATGGTAAACAAAAATACATATATACACTAAATCTGGGAATATTTAAAATAAAATTAATTTTATCTGTTTGCCATCACAGGACGAAACATGTCGGCGAGAAAAATATACTTTTCTTCTGGTCCTATTTATTTAACTATATATATATATATATATATATATATATATATATATATATATATATATATATATTATTGTGAAACCAATAAACTGTAAACGTAAATTCTACTCCATCAGCTTCTTTTCTCGTCGCACTTCGCACCTGTGGAATTCCCTTCCATTTACTTGCTTTCCTGACAGCTACAATCTCCAATAATTTAAATGTAACGTCAATAGTCATCTCCTATCTCACTAACCTGCATCCTCTCTCTCATGCTTCCTTCTCCATCCACTCCACTCTCACCAGTATTCTCATCCTTCTCTTACCCACCTTCTGACACCCTCTATAACCTGTCACTGTTTCTTATAACTTTCCTCCTATGTAACCCCCCCCCCCCGCAAAACAGACAGTGGCAATAAAATGCCTTGCTTGGGGCGATATGATTATATATATATATATATATATATATATATATATATATATATATATATGTATATATATATATATTGTCCTACGTCATTTTATTAACACCTGCATAATATTATTATACATGTGTGAACCCCCATGTGTATATTTAGTGATTCACACGCACACACACACACACACACACACACACACACACACACACACACACATTCACATAACTACATATATATAGAAGTGTAACCTTTTGCAGCTTTAGAACGAATTAATAAGTAATTAGAGAGACTAGAAAAATTAGTCATATCAAAAATAGTCTATTCCGAATGGGAATCACCAACAGTTTACCATAAAAATATGCAATTATCCGCCTGATGATTGCATAACGCATGAAACTCCTAGTCGATCGTGCCATAGACGTATTCAATCATGAATTAGAGCACTATGGCTATTGGGCGTGTATAATGATATACGCGCTAAAAAGTCTGCCTTCTTCCACCGAACGCTCGTAGCCCAGGGGTAGAATCGCCGGCTGACGACAATTCGGTCGGGTTTCAATCCTGGGTAAATAAGCAATCGGAGTCTAACCGTACTGATGAGCTGTGATACAGTGAAACAGATCTGTCTGCTGATGACTATAGTATGTATATATTAGAAGTAGTACGAACTAAAGGGTTGGCAATCCACTGTTTCTAGTTATTTACTCTATTAAGAGTGCTCGATACTTAACAGAGCATTATATGATAATATTTTTTAAAGACTACCATATGCTCTCATTACGATTGAACACTCTAGAGAGAAACATTTTCAAGAAACAGTTACCATTTCGGTGATATATGCATAACTCTTCAGCAATGAATTGAGATCTTTCGGTGACTGGCGTGTGTATACGCCGCTTATATATAACACGCTAAAATATCCCTTAATATGTGCCTATGGCTTAGGAGGTTAGCGACTCCAATTGACACCAAATCGATCGAATTTCGATCCCGCCTAGCCACACTGATGATCTGTGATACAGCGAAACAGGTTTGTATGTGAATGACGTATATATATATATATATATATATATATATATGTGTGTGTGTGTGTGTGTGTGTGTGTGTGTGTGTGTGTGTGTGTGTGTGTGTGTGTGTGTGTGTGTGTTTAGTTTCTGCATTTTGTTCTTGTAATTTTATAAAGCACCGGTACCTCCAGTAAACAATTCCTGTTTTCACACGGGATGAAAAAAAAAAAAAGAAGATTATTATGGTAAAATACGTGAAACACTAAGAAACAAGAAGAAACATCAAGAGACAACAAGAAGCAGCAGGCAAGAAATATCGAAAATCAAGAACAAATCAGAAGAAGCAAATAAAAGTTTTACTTTTCCTAACAGGTGAAACGTTTTCAGCTTTTAAAACATAAAAAAAACAAAACATGAAAATCCTTTCTCATCAGCTGACAAAGAGGAGCTAAGGACACGTAGAAAACAAATAAAATGAATCCATTAAAGATTTACGGAATTTAATTTGTCAATTTTGGAAATTTATAGCTTGTCAAGAAATATGGAACGTAAAAGCAATAATGAAATTATAAAATTCTTTATTTAAGCATTGCAAAAAGTTTTTTTCAAAATTTTAAAAAATTTGCTTTGTTCCTAGTAGCTTTGTGTTGATTTCCATATTTTACTGTTACCGAAAGTAAATAAATATAAGATAAAATGAAAAAAAAAAAAACCTGTTTTTCATCGTCTTTTCCGTATCTTTGAATATGATAACGGACAATGATGATACTGGGTTTATTTTTCTGTATTCACTTTCTATAGTCTTTTAAGAGGATATTCACAAAACACATTTCACTACATGGACATTTCATGGCGAGGCATTTCAGTGGTGTAAGATACGTTGTCAGTCTTTTAAATCAGCAAATCATTTATTTATTAAAAATATGGTGCAAAAGTTTAATAAACATTCCACCCAGGGCTCAAATTCACATGAAATCTACAAAGAATCGAGCCTTCCTAAATAAACCGTCATTAATATTTATAACACGAACGGAGTAATTGTTTTTTTATTTTTGAAAATGAAGCTTGCTGTGTTCGAAATTAGATAAAGGGTTGGATTGTTGCTCATTTTCAAGTCAAACAAATACACCCAATTTGGATGACAGGCAAAGCACAACATTCCTAGTCCAATTTTGGTCAAGAGCCTTTGATTCAAAAATTGGAATCGTCAAATCGAATTCGAATTCAGGGCTAGTCTGTTAAGCTATCTCTTTGCTTTATTCTTAGCCATGGGTTAAATAGTAACGTAGACGCGACTCTCTAGCAACCAAACTAATTGAAGTGGAACTTTGAATTCCAAACCCTGGCGAGGGCAATGGAAAATACTCTAGTATCATTTCCAATAAGTCCCAGATAATAAAGTAAAGGAATCTTTGGAGAGCCATGATCGTCAATGTCCTAAAAAGGAAAAAGGGAACTCTTGATTTCAACCTGTGAAGAAAGCAATGGGAAGCAACTCCACTATTTTTCCAAAGAAGTCATGGCATGTCTCAGATAATAAAGAAACGGAATCTATGGAGAGCCATGATCATCAATGTCTTAGAGGCGAAAAAGGAAACTGATTTTCAAATTGTGGAGAAGACAATGGGATACCACTACACTACACTATATTTCCCAAGAATGTACAGCAATTCAGAAATAATAAAGTAATTGAATCCGTTGAGAGACATGATCGTCCATACTCTGAAAGGACGTGGCATTAAAGTTTTAAAAAGAAGTCATTTTCAGCAAGCCGATCGGCATTTCTCTGAGAAAATAATTTCAAATTATTCCAAAGGGTTATGAGAGAAATCAAACCAAAGAGAGTTGTCTCATGATCATCTAAAACCACAATCCTCTCTTCATTAGCGTTCATTCGTATAAGGAGTCATACATGAGGAAGAGCTCATCGACGAGGTGTATAGATTTTCTTACCTGTTATATACCCTACATATCTTCGTAATATGCAACCTTTGCTCCCTATCCATTCAGTAACCACTCTACTTTAAGTGGCACTTGGGCCTTGTATGATGATCAATAGTACAAAAATAAATAAATTGTGCTGAGGAATGATTGTAATTGTATCTTCTTCTTCTTCTTCTTCTTCTTCTTCTTCTTCTTCTTCTTCTTCTATGTGCGATATACCTCCAGGACATTGGAGATCATGTATCTCCACAATTTCCTGATTTATAACTCTTAGTAAAGTTTTCCTTTTTGCTATCTCTCCTAATCCCTGTTCTGTCAAACATTTATTTAACCTTGTTAAGTATGTCGCGTACTGTTTTTCTCTATCGCTGTTGCTTTCAATACGTCCTGTCAGTGTCGAATTTGCTAAACTCTAGAAATTTAAAAAGTTCATTTTTGATGGTACGCATAAGTGTGCTTTTTGAAACTCAAGCCAAAGGGAGATGATTCATAACCACCTAAACTAAAACCTAAACCATCTCATATGACTGTACATTCATGCAGGAGAAATAAAACAAAACTTCGAGGTGCATGGATCTTCTTACCTAAAATCTACTTTACATATCTTCATAATATGCAACCTTTACTCCCAACCTGTATTCCCTTAAAACATCACTATTCAGTAACACTTCTTCTTCTATGTGACGTGTCCCTTCGGGAAGTTGGAGATCATGGATCTCCATAATTTCCTCTCTTTTATAGCTCTTAGTACTGTTTGTCTTTTTGCTATCTCTCCTAATCAGTGTTCTGTCAATTATTTATATAACCTTGTTAAGTATGTCGTGTACTACTTTACTTATTTTTGCTCTCTCCCTAATCGTTATCCTGTCATTCATTTACACAAGCTCACTAGATTGGTTATGTACAGTTGTCCTGTTTCTTTTTTTTTTCAATATGCCCTTTGAGTGCTAAATTTTCCAAACTCTGCTTCCACGTTATGCGCTCTATAAATTTTAACTGTCTCTTTCTGATGTTAAGTATAAACTCCTTTTATGTTTTCATTTTCTTTAAAACTTCCTCGTTGCTCAAATGTTCAGTCTATGTTATTTGACAGAATCGTTCTGCAAAACCATATTTATGTTACTTCAAGTCTTTTTTTCTATATGATGAGATTGTCCAGCATTGACTGCTATATAGGAAGACCGATCGAGATTCCTTTCATATTCCATTGTTAATGAGTAGGTTCCACTCAGTTAACTTTCTTGCCCAAAACTGTTGCAATGTGGAACAGACTCTCGAGGGGATGATTTCCTGATCATTATAATCTTAACGACTTCAAATCGAGAGTCACCTGATATCTTCCTTAAATATATTCATAATATGCAACCTTTGCTCTCTCCTTATACGCATCCTCATCCAGTAACCCCGCCCTTGAGTGGCACTTTGCAATTGTTTGTTGTTCTCCTTTTCTTGATTCCTGTTCTGTCAAACATTTACACGAGCTCTTTAGGTATGTTATATACTGTTTTCTTTTGACTCTCTTGCCTTCAATATGTACTGTGAGTGTCGAATTAGACCCCCTTTCCTCATTAAGTCACCTAGATAATTCAACTGTTTCCTTCTGATACTACGTATAAGTGTTTTTTTTTTGTTTTCATGGATTCATCTCTAAAAATATAGATGGCTAGAGCCTGGCAGCTGATCTATTCTTTAACTTGACTGTAACAGCTCAATGGGGATGAATGTCTTGTAACATACGATACCTCAAAATCCAGGCTCATGATCGCCGTGCAGAGGTTGAATTTTCTCCAGCCATTATGAACGGATTGCAATATCAATGAAGCTACTTGCCTTGAACGTCTACTGGTATTTGTTCACTTCAGACATTAATTGAAACCATGTATACGATTCATCATTAAAGATGCCGACCGGAATAATGGCCGGCTTCTTGTACCGCCCCAGAAAGTATCTGATTCCTGTTTGCTTGATCTTTTAAAAAAGTCAGGTCAGACTGAAGATGGAGTAGTGGTGCCTCATATGGGCAGAAACTACCTGATCCTCACTTTCAAGCATTGATGGAGTCCTTCTACTGCGTTTCATCTTTACAGAAGTCAGATCAGGTCAAAAATGAAGAATCAGTACCATGTCTGGGTTGGAACTGCCCACTCCTTATTTTCCAGACTTGACTGAATCCTTCTGCCACGTTTCATCTTTACAGAAGTCAGATCAGATCAAAAATGGAGTATTGGGGCCATATCTGATGATGACCAGATGATACTTTATCGAAACGTCTTGACTATAACAACATCTACATTAATAAAGATGAGAATAATAGTTCGAATAAACTAAGACAGTCGTTTAAAACACCTGATGATAACCAGAGGGTACCTGGTCGAAACGCCGTGGCTATAACATTTATATTAATTAAGATGAGAAATATAGTTCGAATAAATTTCTGAAGTACATTTAAAACACTTAATGATGACTAAATGGTACTTGGTCGAAACGTCGTGTCTACAATAATATCCACAGGGTGACTGAAAAATAACTCCCTATTTTATGTCTCTCAAGGCGGGAGAATCCAGCATACGTAAAATAAGAAGTTACGTTACAATCACCCTGTAGATTAATCAAGATGAGAATAGCATTTCGAATAAATTAAGAAGTATATTTTGGCGTTTCTTTTTGAGATTGTATTTATATTTTAAATAAGATCTTAACTTTAAACTTAAAAAAATGACCGTATATTTTATTACATGAACGGATCTGTCAACTGAATGAATTTGTCATCTATGGTGAGCACAGCCGGAAGTTAGAATAAAAGTATTGTCCAATGATTTTAAAATGCTTTGGTGATAACGTCATTATTACATTTCTCGGTTTATACACATTTATGGAATGTTCTATTGTTCTCAAATGACTTTCAGACACAAAATGGCCATCACATTTTGATGCTGTCAATATTCTGCATGAAGATTTCAAGAATATATTAATTGGATTCTATATCAGCTGACACTAACACAAAATCACAAAACGAGATGCCACAGAAAATAGGGAACTTGGAAACAATCCTTCTGAGAATTCTTTCCAATGACTATCTCGAAAGAGTGAACAAAAAGATCAATATCTTTCAGACAAAGATATGGATATCATTTTTGATATGAATCATTTTGAGTTTCTGAAAATGTTTCTTCATGAAATAAGAGACAAATTTAGTGAATAGGAACGAAAGGCCAGGAGTATGTGTACAGATGTGGTTTATAGCGATGTAGAGGAAAAGAAAGTGTACACCATAGTATATGAAATAGTTTTAAGCAGGAGTGAAAAGTTCAAAGTAGAAGAAATATTTCGGCTGATTCTGAAATTTGATCTGACAAAACACACAGAAGTTTATTTATGGATTGGAAATCTGTTCTTTTCCTTTAATCAATTCAGTTTGATGAGCTCAACAAAAAGTGTGACCATATGGCTAAATGTGTATCACAAACACCTTGATTATGGTAACCTAAGTAAATACAGGTATCCCAACAACTATTTCACTATCAAATTCTCATGCTCAGTAGGATCACAATAGTTCAAATATATTTAGACATTATCTTTCATAACAAAAATTGTGAAATTTCCTGTATTGTACAAGTGATAATTTGTTCTTGATGAAAATCGTGATCTACTCGTGTAGTACACAAAAATAATTCTGGAAAAACTGAAATCTGTTTTCCAATATTGAAAATACAGCGTGCATGTGCATAGTTTGGAGTAACTGTTCAAAGGAATACTTCCTTTTCAGCAACGTCAGAATTCGCACTCCTTGTCATGGAAAATGTCATAGTGAACGCCACTGACTTCAAGCCAATTATAAATCAATTTTCTGAAACGAAATCTGTCTTCATTTTGTGTTGATTAATAATTGATAAATTCATCCATTTGTATGGCGCACCAGTGAATTATAATTTTCTTTTCTATCTATCTATCTATCTATCTATCTATCTATCTATCTATCTATCTATCTATCTATCTATCTATCACAGTATGTTCCCTATCTATCTATCTATCTATCTATCTATCTATCTATCTATCTATCTATCACAGTATGTTCCCTATCACATCTATCTATCTATCTATCTATCTATCTATCTATCTATCTATCTATCTATCACAGTATGTTCCCTATCTATCACATCTATCTATCTATCTATCTATCTATCTATCTATCTATCTATCTATCTATCTATCTCATTATGTTCAGATCTATCTATCTATCTATCTATCTATCTATCTATCTATCTATCTATCTATCTATCTATCTATGTGTATAAAATTGGATACAGACTCCCGACAAATCCTGAAAAATATGCCAGGGCAATGTATAAATGTATTTCAACAAGAACTAGAAAACTGTAAAGAAAAGATACGCAATAAATATTAACAGATATTAATATTAACAGATATAGATATAGATATTAATAAATAATAACGCACAATTTCATTCTTTGCTTTTATCACAAGAAACGCCAGCTTAGCAGAATAAGTAATAATGATTTATTTTCTGAAAATACACACAAATGCATACACGCATATTTCTTTCTTTCGTTTGTGATCTGATGAAGCCTCTGGTTGGAACCTGGAAAGAAATGAATATACAACAGGTATCAAAGGAAATACTACTACTACTACTACTACTACTACTACTACTACTACTACTAATAATAATAATAATAATAGTTTTATTTGTGTTGATTAATTATCGCTTTGCAGCATGTTTTTTCTGTATTGATTTTGTCGAAATTTGTTTTCTCTCACGACAGACTAATGAACCAAACACTCTATTCGTTAATGGAGAATCCTGACTCACTCTCACTGCACCTCTGATCATCTCTCCATCACAACGCGCAGTTTGCATCTCGCCAACGGGTGGTTCGAAAACTAACAATTGTATCTGCCACTATTATGTTATACTGCGGATGGAACTTTCTAACTTCCGGCGAAGTGGTACTTGATTCCAAAAGTTTTCATTCATTTACTTCACTTTCCTTCAGGTCAGCTGATAACGGTTTCAGAGATTTTACTTTGAGGCTTAACTGGTCGTTAGAAAATTACTTTGAGCCCACTGGACTTCATGTATATCGTAAGCTAATTCAAGCGCGAAACAATAGTGCCGGTAGCTACCAAGAATCTTATCCGGGCGGGTATGCATGACTTCATTCAGAGATTATCTACCATGTTTGAGAATCAAGTAAGCTATGTAGAGGATAAGATCGGAAATCCTGAGACTTTTGTTTCCATTTTGGTATAGTGGGTTAAATTTATTTAGCGGCATATCAATCTCTATGGGCAAGTTATTGTTGAAATGTAAATATTTTGGACACAATTTTATGACTTCATTTAAATACTTTTTTGAATATAATTGTATGCCTTCAACTACAGATAAAATGCATTGCTGGTCATTTTGCATTAAATTTGCATTATTAGTAATTTTACCATAACAGGTATTGTCGGTAATTTTACTATCAATAGGCTGGTTGATTTTGTTTAGCGGAATATCAACCTTTAATATCAAAGAGTTGTGAAGCTACAGCTGTGGTGAACAAGTAACTTAGAGAGTCGGATTAGAGGAAGATAACACATGACTACCAGAAGGGGCTTCGCTCAGAGGAATGAGAATGATATACTACAGTGATGTTTGGTTCGAAATTCCTAGCACCTGATGAAGGCCGGTGCGTACAACGGCCAAAACGTCGTACAAATGGCAGCTAAGATGAGGACAATAGTAAGAATAATGTAAATAGTGTAAATACTACCTCATCTCAGAAACATAGACAAATATATATACATTTAGAACGGCTCATGATTAAAACATAATAGACATTAATTGTCTGTTATATTTAACAGTATATGTAAGAAAATTATCTGCTGCCTCGATACACTATATATATATATATATATATATATATGTTATCGAAATTAACGAAGATTAACGAAACTTTTTATAAACAACCGACAATTTGAAATGATTTGTTTAAACATTATTTTTGATCGATACTTGTATTTATGTAGATATTTTGTTTATAATCAAACAGTATTATATATTTATTTTTACCGGCCTGATTATTTGCGATAAATTTTTGTTGTGAAAATGTGTGTCATTCGGCAGGATTCGAACTTGCGACCCATATCCACATAGAGGAAGTCGTCATGTGATCTGGCGTGTCTTAGACTTCTCGTAACAAAAATTTATCGTAAATAATCAGGCCGGTAGAAATAAATATATAATACTGTTTGTTTATAAACAGAATATCTACTTAAATACGAGTATCTATCAAAAATAATGTTCAAACAGATCATAATATATATATATATATATATATATATATATATATATATATATTACAAGAAAGTGGAAGGACACGTAGATTAAAACCCACTGTTCAAGCATTTACTTTTATAAAGAGTGCTCGATACAGAGTCGAGCTTAATATTGTAATTTTGTTATTGCAATGGTTTATAAAAGCATAATTTCACTACACAAAAATGTTCATGTTTCAGAACAATACCGTTCTTCTTCAGGTGATATGTTAAAAAATTTATGTAGTGATATTATGATTTTATAAATCATTGTAATAACACACACACACACACACACACACACACACACACACACACACACACACACACATATATATATATCTATATACTAATTAAGAGTAATAATTTGAATAAATCGATATATATATATATTTACAAGTGTCTTGTGTAGAAAAAGCTAGTATTAGTTGTCATTTTATAAAATAAATTCGACCTGTACTGCTGTTCCAATGTTCCAAAATTTTGAAACTTGTTTCAAACTAACAAAAACTAAGAAGATATCCATATGCCACAAAACCTGAAGAAAAGAGGTCTTTCGATTAAACCACTATTTGCAATGGATCGAACTACCGAGGAACAACGCGAATCTAAAAGAAGCAGGGTGTAGGATACAATGCCGTAGGGTTCGTCTTAAAGGTTATCTTTCTTCCAACGTGACTACAACAAAAATTTCTTCGTTGTGCACCCGGGTCCAAACAAGTGATTCTTTTGCAAGGAATCCGTCGAATTCATTGTGGAAGTTAATCAGCCAGCTATTCACATCGGATCACCGATTGCGCAGGGGGCATTGAAAGTGAACAAATCGAGAGAGAAATCGAGAATTGATTAATTTCATGTTGTCTATCTTATGATTCCAGAAAATCCCGGGGAAGCCAGAGAATGTCTCGGTCGAGACTACCTGAACGAAATAGCTTTCTTCGGCCTTCGTCAATATTGTCTGAATTTTAGAGATACTCAATAATTACCCAACAAGTAAGTGGAATTAATAATCTAATTCTTAATTTCTTTACAAAAATATGGCTGATTTCTTAGAGTTACTATTCTTTCTTTTTTAGTATTTTTATTAGATAAGTCAGTTAAATGCCATACGTTATACACGCTTGGGTGATCATGTCTCGAGAGAGACATGACTGACTTGGCAGAAGATGTGCACGAAGTAGGTTGCCATTGCTTTCTGCGGTAAACTGGCTAGCAACCAAGGCTATAGAATCTAATCTGTCCTTCTATTTAACCTATAGCTGGAGGGAGAAGCGATGGATTAATACTTTTCTCAGGTGTATTTGTGTGTAAGTGAATGCAACGAATTCAAATGGAATTCAAACTCGGCTTACCGAATGGGAGAGTAGATAGGGTCACCTATTGTCTGGATTACACTCCTCCCGGCCTATTTGAAGAAGAGTAGAAATTTATCACTCGTTTACTTTTTAGGATTGGGTTTTCGGTTCCTTCTAAAATTTTATTCTTCTCTTTCACTGCCTGTTGCCGCTTTCGTCTTTGTGTCTTCGCTTGGGGTAAATTCATATACAAAATTCGAACGGTAATTTTCAAACTGAACCATTTATTTAATTCAGATGTGCCTGTGGGTAGGCTACTGTCTATAATTTTTATGTTACTTCCAGAGCTTTTTCTCATGACTGAACTCAGAGTCTGCTAAAAAAAATAAAAAAAAGAATGACGATATAGCTAAATTTCTAGTTATTTTTTAATCCTAATTTGCTCATCGTCATCATCATCTAAAATCCTTAGACACACTGTGAAAAATGAGGCCACAGCTTCACCACGTTAGTGGTTGCTGAGGTTTCTATAGCAAGTAGATTTGCGATTCCCACGTTCAACCATTTTTTGTACAATTGTTTACAAGGCACAAGAGCCACTCAAGCGTTTATCAAAATTTTTTTTTTAAGGAAGTAATAGGAGGAGGTATGAAGTACAGTTTATGATGATACGTAGAATAGATAATGATTATCTCTCAACGTGAAACAGTTAAGATTGTAGTAATTTGAAAGACATACCCTCGTGAATATGTTCTACAAAGGAACGTCTCTTGGGAAGACTATCTCTGAATGGAACTTCCTCCTTACCAATGGAATACAAAGGAAGTGAGGATGGTTTGACCTCGTGGTGGGTTCTAGCTGTAAAGGTCTGAACATGTGAAGCTAAGGAATGTAGCTCGCAAGAACACTTACAATCGAAGTAACAATAGAATAACGATGGGTTTGTGACGCTTTGTCTGTGGGACAAGGGTTGTAGGTAGAAAATAATTCATCACCCACAAGGCAGTGTAAAAGTTTTTGAACTCTGACAAAGCTAGAAAGAGATGATTGAGAAGCACCAGCCCATATATAGCAGCAATTCTCCAATTTTGATCATGTAAAGACTGAGCATGGCATGAGACGTCTGTTACTTTTTAAGTTAGGGGTCGATAACCTCCGGGGACACACCCGGCCCTTGAATGATTTTTATCCAACCCGCAAAACTCACCCTAGTACGGAATTTGCATTTTTTGTTGACTATGTTAGTCATTATCGTGTTTATTCCTGCAATAAAATGAGGAATATATTATTATATATTTATATATATTTATATTATTATATTTATATATATTTATATTTATATATATTTAATATTATTTATATTAAATTGTTTTTTCTTTAAACCTACAGACGAAAGAAGCCTTTTGGTCGGAGCAGTCTGAGGTCGAGACACTGCATTTTTTTTATAATCGTATCGCCTCAATCAAGGCATTATACTGTCATTGTTGTGCAGGAGATTACATAGGAGGAAAGTTATGAGAAGGAGTGACAGAATACAGGGGGTGTCAGGAAGCGGGTAAGAGAGGAATGAGAATATTGAAGAAATGAGATGAGAGCATGAGAAAGAGGATGCGAGTCCGTGAGACAAGAGATGACTATTGACTTTACATTTAAATTCTTGGGGATTGTAGCTGTCCGGGAAGCAAGTAAACGGAAGGGAATTCTACAGGTGGGAAGTGCGAGAAAAGAAGCTACTAGAGTAGAATTTGCTTTTACAATTTATTGATTTCACAGTAAAAGGGTGGGGACTAGTTGCTAATCTTGTGGATCGAGTAAGTTCGTATATAGTGAGCTAAGTTCATCAGAGCAGAAGCCGTGAAAGTACTTGCAGAAGAGACACAGGAATACCACCCACACTGTGCTGGTGAGAAAGTGACTTTATCCGAGCTGCCAAGTCGGGATCGATCGCATTGCAGATTCTTCGTTGTGGATAGCAGGAGAACCTGACCAGATATAGTAGCAGTATTTAACAATGCACAGGTATACCTGTGTAGCTCGCTCTCTCCAAAAGGTTGTCGACTTCTGGTGTAGGAGATGAACCGTGTTGAAATAATATAACAATAATTTTCTTTAAACATCCAGACACAGAAAACGTTCTGGACGGTGTGCTCTGAGTGCTCGAGACAATTTATAATAGTGCATTTGATATCATGGCCTTCCTCAGAGACATTGCATAGTTTTCTGATCCGATCTTTCCAAAATGTTTTCTAAGTGGTATAAGGGGCCGGCCATTTTCTAACGTCTTTAGCAATGGATCATATGCAGGAGTCCCACTTGAGGCATGGAATGAATTTAAGTTCCAGTAGACGTTAAAGAAAGGAGACATCGGATAGTACAACTATTCATGACAGGTGAGAATTCAGATCTGATAGTAGTGAACTGTTAGCTTAGTTTTTGAGGTATTGAAAGTTACTAGCCAGTTTATATATATATATATATATATATATATAATTATTTAATCACTTAGTTTTTTGTCATAATTAAATTAGACCAGTACACAGTTGTATTAAAAAGTGTTCAATACAATTATATTGTAGAACTTTTGAATACTTTTCATTTGTAAACGAGTTATTACGCGACCTAGGTTTCTACCATGTGGTGTCTTCAGGCGTTTTGCAATAACTGATTTTTACCGGTTTTTTAAAAACGCTCACGTAACGGAGATTTTTTTGAATGCGCAATTTTCAAAATTAGAAATTATAACGTTTTCATCCATGGTTGTATGACCCTAATAGGTATTTTATGGTATGGTTACACTTAGTCATAATTTCTGATCTTTCATTCAATAATTCATTTTTGTTTGGGAATAACATAATAGCTAACTTTTTTTTCTGGCACAGTCTACATATTTTGCGACCGTTGTAAGGCTTGGCTGTTTTCACTATACTCCACTTTTTGTCTGGGTCTTTTCTATAAATTAATTTCAATTTCTACACATGACTAGCAAATTTTGTACATTTTAAAAAGTTTTCTAGTTTAAATGAATACCTGTGATTGAACCATTGGTTTTAAAATATCTTTGGTTGATCCCAAATATGTTTTGTTTTGACCATTTAAGTTATATACTTTTGCTTCATAAATGACTTTTTTTGTATTCCAAAGTCCTTGAAGTAGGCATTTATCTTTGTCCTCGCATTTACATTCCTTATTAATGACCTTGTTTTGTACTACGCTATTTAAAATTCTGGCGTTTTGTTTAGCTATGAAATTTTCTAAATTACTAGTACAGCTATAACTCAGTTTGATTGTATTCCTATTGAAAATTTTGTTTAGTTCTGGAAAGTTTTATCGATCAGTTTGAAAATATTTGTCCTATTTTGGTTTTTACTTTTAAGTTAAATGGTGGGTTGAACCAGATAATGTTTTGTTTTCTATCATTGTTTTTATTTGTCTGTTTGGTTAGAAATTGTATTCTAAAATGTTCTTATGGCCAGATATTCTTAGTACATTTTCATAGTTTCTTTTCTTTTCATCAAATATTGTTTTGTTTGACGAGTTTTTTGTGAGAAAAGTGCACCGCGATGCAATTCACTCCACCAGAAGTTTGGAAACGGCATCCTGTACTGTTTGGCATTCGCACCAGAAGCACCAATACGAGCATTTCAGAGTGTTTGTGTGTCAATCTGAGGACAATGCCGAGGATTCGGAAAAAAATTGATGAGTCTAATCGTGATTATAAAGGTACATAGCTCACTTTAATAGTTCTGATAAAAAAGAACTCCGAGATTTGTTAGTGAGGCGCTCAGACTCTACATGAAAGCCTACATTAAATGCCTTGAGTAGGTAGTGCTGCTTTGGGTCAAGATAGTGGCTGTTGGAAGACCCTATGTCTAGCAACAGAACTCTGCACCATGCAACACAAGCAAGAGAACGCAGTCATGGTTTTCAGACAGTTTCTGCGTTCACATTACACCTTGCATCTGATCATCTAATTTCCCAGAAGGTAGCCCCTTTGATTATTATGTTTTGAACGCAGTTGAGTGGTAGATCAACAAAAACAGTTATAACACCAATCATAAACTTTTTTTAATCATATCATCCCAAGCAAGGCGGTGACGCCACTGATGCGCATGGGGCTACTTAAGAGTACAATGATTGGAAAAGAGAAAGCCGGGAACCACATCCTAAACAGGAAACAAGAGATAAGCCTCTTCACCTGTTCAAAAGACATGGGTGGAGTGTGAACTGGGCGATAGTTCACACTCCACCCATCAAGGATTCTGGCAGCATTAACCAACTTAAACAAAGAGACCATCCAGAAGAGATGCCGTTGATTCCAAAGTCGTCAGGAGGGCGATTTTATTGAATAAATTTACACATTAGCATTTCAAGCTATTTTTGTGTAATTCTTGTAAATATAGTTGTTAAAATGAGATATCAGTGATATTTTCATTTTTGCGTAATTTAGACGGCAATCTATCTATCTATCTATCTATCTATCTATCTATCTATCTATCTATCTATCTA